>JBAMCP010001602.1:0-19938 GCA_037075105.1 Lissocephala sabroskyi
ACCGCTTCGTCGTTGAACGGCAGCGGTGAGATCTTCGCCTGCTCTAAGATCTTCTCCAAGCACTTCGACTCGAAGCCGCCAATGCTGACCAGATCGTCCTGGCAGTTCAGTTTCTTCATTACAATGTTTAGCAGACTGTGGAGCACGGCCACATTGACGTGGGTCAGGTGAGGTCCTCCCAGGGCTATGCGGGCCAATTCTGTTAGGGTGATCTCGGCTTTTCCAGGCATTTTGCGATTTTATCTTCCTTAAAGCAAACAATTTTCAAATGTAAAAGTCCAAGAACTCTATGTGTTGATTTGTTTGTTAAAAATTTTATACTACTACGAACTTTAAGGAAATGACAGGACTTTCAAAAGGGAACAATGTTGGCGAGAACAGCCACAAATTGATTGGAAGTATTACAAGAACTTGAAGCTTCAAAGGCCTGAAACATTCGAAAGGATATGCAGATATATATTAACCATTCTTCAGAACCGATAATCAATATTCCTGTAGAATTATTAATTTAATAATACGTCTCTGGTATTTGGAAGAATTCAAGCTGAGAACAGGTTATTCGGCGAAGAATTTCATGGGTCTGAGAATCTCTAATCGGCTTTAGAATCTGATAGGAAAGAAATGGAAATTTGTCTTATGGAATCGGCAAAAGATTAGCAGCTTATTCAGGGAAGAGTTTTGTCTTTAAGTTCTCAATTTTAAGGTCGATTATATTCTTATAATTTGGAGATTAAAGAGCAGAAGAATAAATACTACAAATCTCAAAAATAATGAAAGATCTTTCAACCTGAGTCCTTAAACTAGAGAAAGCCAATTTCATATACTATTTACATCCTACGAATTTATATCAAGTTAGGTAAATTAGTCTTAAGGAAAAAGTAGAAGCCTCAGAAGAACCTTTTGCTCCAAAAACAAAGCCCTTCAGGATAAAATTTTAGAGGTGAAATCTATAAGCTTTTGAATATAAATAACTCGATTTCTACAGCACCAATCAGATCCCAATATGGCCCCTAAGAATCTTAAGTTTTTAAAACAAAGTCCGTCAGAATCAAGTAAATAAATATACCTCGATTTTTACAGCGCCAACCCTTAAGATCCTTTAGCTAATTCCGAAAACAAAGCTCTTCAGAAGATATCTTTAAATGTGAAATCTATAAACACTTAAAGGTAAATGCCTCGATGACCCAATATGACCCTTAAAAACCTTCAGTTCCTAAAACAAAGTCCTTCTTCAACACCCTAATAATCACAATACGACCCTTAAGAACCTTTAGTTCCTAAAACAAAGTCCTTAAAATGCATCTTATGAATAAAAAAGCCTTAACACCTCCTACAGCACCAATCAGATCCTTCAGGAAGCCCCACTTAATGGCCAACTAACCCAGCCAAAGAATAAAAGACGATTTCATTCTATTATTCCTCTGCCAAATGAATTTAATCGCTAGATAGTCAAACTTTCTATAACCAAAGGATCCGTTGGGTTATGGCGTGGAGTACTCGCTGTCCGTGTCGCAGTCGTCGAAAGCGGAGGCGCTGGAGGGTTTCTTCGGCATGGGCAGCAAATGCATCTGGCAGACAGTCTTGCAGTGAGTGCCAGCCTGGAAAATATCCTCCTCGAATTGGGTGGGCGCTAGCTCAATGTCGCCGTAGTGCCGCTCGGAGCCAAAGTTCTGCAGGACGATGGCCCGATTGATCATGTTGCGCAGGCGCACATCCTCCTGTTCCTGCTGGATGCGCAGGGTGTTGTATTCCAGGTCCTCGATGGCGGAACGACAGGGCTTGGTGCGAAGGACATTGGTGCGCATTTTCAGCTCGTAGATGCAATCATTTTGGGCCTCGATTTCCTTGACCAGCTCGAGGTACTCCTTGTATTGGCGCTGCTGGTCCTCGTCGTCCTGGCTGTTCTCGTCGAGATGCTCGAACGGGTCCTGTTCGGTGGCTATGCTGGCCTCGTCCTCTTGTGCTTCGGAACCGCCGATTGTGTTTTCGGACTCATGGGTGGAGACCTCGTCGGCTTCCTCTTCCTCTTCGTCGTTTTGTGCCTCGGTAGCGGTATTATCGCCTTCTTCTGGATCAGCCATTTGGAGAAGTTAATTTTAAAATAAATACCAACACTGCTGAAAATTTGTATACGAAAACATTTTTGAAGTAAAACCAAAAGCAGCCGAGCTGATTAAACCAAAAATTAATCAGCCACTTGAAAGATTCCTAAAAAGACTCGAATCTCTGCCCGCGGCATGAGGGTCAGAGGGAAGCGAAGATTGGCAAGGTTGGCAGCCTAATTCATCTTTATTCTGCCGCCAATTTCAAGGACCTTGCTTTGTTTTTAGTTTGCCAACTCAGGCGGCTAAGAGTTGTGAGATTTTCTGAAGTTTTATAACAAATTTCGTCTTTGCTTAGCGTTGAACAAATTTTGAGGATGGAAACAAAATTGTTTAGTTTATTTTTAATCGTGGCCACAATCGCGGGTTCCCAGAGTTTGCTTCACTGCGACAACTGCGATGAGGTCAACAAGAATTGCCTAATTTACCTGGACGAGGGTGGCACCTTCTGTTATCCTGAGGGCGATTTCGCAGAAAGCTTCGACCAGAAAGGACCCGAGCTGCAATGCTTGCCCGACAACTACGGTGTCCGTAAGTCTCTGAAACTCTTAAGAGCACCAAACAGATTTCAAGTCAATTCCTTCCAGATGAAATTAAGGGCAAAAGCGAATACTGCTGCCTCTGGGCAAATGAGACCGGCTGCATCACCATATCGAATAAGGACGATGCTCCTGAAAACTGCAATAAATATTGCGCGAAACGCTGCTGCCGAAATCTGAGGAGCAACTTAGCAAATCAGAAAATCCCAAGACATTTCAGTATCTTTCTACTGTTGATCGCTTTGAAATCCATTCTTGTATGAAACAAACGATGGGGGAACTCGATTTGCAAGTAGGGAGGAGGAATTTATTAATTCCCTGAAATAATCCTATAATTTTCATTCTAGAGGGTCAACGTTGAAGAAGTTCGACAGTCTGAGAAATTTGTATAATGAGTTCTTATTGAAGAAAAGCTGAAAATTATATATGTAAAAATAAAGGTACTGTCAAAGTAATATAAAGTATTATACTTGAGTTCATTTCTTTAAAAGTATTGGAAGATTTGGTATTTGAATATTTCTGAAGCGTAAATGCCTTTAAAATGGGAGAGATCCTAAGGTCATCAAAATATAAGAACCAAAAGATTTTAGAGGAAACCCGGATTGGTTACTTCGAAGTTCAGAATTCTTGGGTAATTTTTAAGGATCTAAGCTTTAGAAAAGTTAAAGAGCCTTCTTTTGAAAACCCAATGCACTAAACTGACCATTTGGTATTCCAAATTCTTAAGAAATTTTTTCCTATCCGAATATGTATGTTACTTTAATTTTTCCAACCAGTTCTTAAGATTCCAAGTTCCTAAGCTCATCAAAATGCAAAAAACAAGGGATTTTTTTAAGGAATACCAACTGATTACTTTGAAGTTCAGAATTCTTAGGTTATTTTAGGGGAACAAAGCTTAAGAAGAGCCAGAGAGCTTACAATTCAAAATCTCATAGACTAAACAGCCCATTTGGTATTCAAAATATCCGGGGAACTTTTGCCTGTCCGATTACTGCATTTCTTTCAAGAAGATCCTAAGGTTCCCAAGTTCCTAAGATCATCTAAATATAAATACCAAGAGATTTTAGAGGAAACCCCGATTGAAATCTTCGAAGTAATCAGAATTCTTCGGCAAAGAACTTCCTCTTCAAAATCCTATACTCCCCATTCGATCATTCAATTTCCGGGCGACATTCCGGGTACTTCCCCGCCAGATCGTGGAAATTTCTTTAGACTTCTTTGTGTTTGTCTTGTTTACTTTCGTCCCACTGTTGCGATATCAGTTTCGTTTTGTGATTACTTCTCGTTTCGTGTTGTTTTTAATTTTTCAAGCTCACCACTTGCATTTCACGTGCTTGGCCCTCGTTCGCTATCTATCGTTGCATCAGTCGCGAGATCGTCCGGTCCCACCCCGGCCCCCTGCCCCCCACCCTCCACCGCCCACCGCCCCAAAGACCCCTACGCGCGCGCCTTTGTATTTATAGCCGTCGACGGCGGCATCTGTGAGATACTCAATTTTAATCGTTTCGTAGACAAACTGCCAGTCATGCTACGGTTTGTGGGGTCCCTCTCCCTCTGAAGATCGTTTGCTTTTACGTTTTACATTCGTGTGGTCGGTCGGTCGGCCCACTGCAATTTCGGTGGAGATTCTGATAAACCCACCGACCAACCGACCCACCGACCATTCGAGATAAACGCCAGCGAGAAAAAGAGATCTGAAAATTTCGCAATTTGTGAAATTCAAGTGAATATGATGATGGATAGTTCTTTGTCTCTGGGATTTCGTAGACGTCATCAAACTGCGTTGTTGTGATTTTTGTGGGGCGGTGGGCGACGAGGGGCGTTGTCATTTCCCCGGAAAACTGAGAGTGGCGCGCTTTGGGTCTCTTTGTTCTGCGTTCGGAGGGGGGAAGCTGTTATCTCTCCAAGCCTTTGTGGATTCTCTCTGGAAGGTTGAAAGCGTATTCATTAGTTGGGAATTTTCCAATCTTCCCCACTTTCTACGTCAGTCAAATAAACAACTGCGTATTGCAATCTCGGTTGTTCTAGAAACGAATTCCCTTACCATATCTGTGGTATGCTCTTTTACTTTTTGGGTTTTATCTTGAGGTTTGACTATCCGTATTCAAATATAGAGACCTTCAAGTTCTTTTATTTATTAACAGAACTTATTCTTGGTGGATTTTTTAAATGTTTCTAATAAGGTTTTTATGGTCAAGAATTTATAAAAAGAATCTAAATGAAATTGGTATTCTTCTATTAATTAAATTTATTAGATCCTAAAATGAGTTGTTTTCTTATATAAAGTTGATATAGTAGTTTCTGGGATCCACCTTAAAAATATTCTTAATTCTAATTCCGATCCGAATATGATTTATTTGTGGATCGGATCCCGAAAGATAATTTAAGATTTGAAAATATTCTTATATCTGTAAATGAATTCTACGTCTTTAAACTATCAATCTTGATTTATATTCCTTATCAATATATCAGCACCCGATCATAATATTTGCTTCCCCTTAAATCTTTCATATTTGCCTGAGGCTTCAGTTGGTATTTTAAGGTGATTTTTTGCTGTCTTCACATTTCCTAAGAACGAAGAAATCTTCGGAATCTTCAGAACGGAATCTACAAATCCCCTGGCCAATCTTCAGATAACCCAAATATAATTTGAGTTTCTTAAAAGACCACCAAATCGAAAGTTTAGTCAAGGAATCTATCATATAATCACCTTATATGGAATGTCCATAGACTCTTCCCTTCACCTCCCCAAAAAGAGCATTCGTAAGTCGGTTGTATGAGAATCTGAGTGATATTTGTGTTTCCTGTTTTGCTGAAACTACGCCGGCAAAATTGCAGAGAACTGCGCATTGCAATCTCCCGGGTTTTCCATGCAGCGCGATGCGTTCGTCTTCCCACGCCCGAAAATGTCTTTGGGGAAATCCAATTTACTAAAGCGAAAAGGGGCGGGGGGCAGCGGCCAATATCCGTTGAAATCGACTGTGGGATATGGACGACCCTGTCCCATTGTCCGACTCGAATCTATGATGTAAATAATCTGTCATTTTTTGCGTCATGCTTACCAAGTACACGGCAATTAAACTAATTGTATGAGAGATTTCGGTGTGATTACACACACACACACACACACACACACAGAGACACAACAAAAAACACGCAAACAATACAATCGCCAGACAGAGCCGCCGGCTTGATGGATTCATTTAAATGCAATGAAAAATTTCGAATAACAAAAAATTCTACATTGGCGATGGGACGGTATGGAACAATTTACTACGCCACTAATTGAAAATTTACTCATCGTATGTATGTCATGCCCAACTGTCCAACTGTCCGGCTGTCTGCCCGTCTGTCCGACTGTCTCGACGGCGCAGCTAAGTGAATCTGTGAATGGAATACTCACAATGAATGAAAGGCTGATACACAAAAGCCCCCAAAGCGCCATGGAGCTTCGTAGTTTTCACACGCACACACACACACACACACACGCTGTCCGACATTCATTCATACCCTTGTGTGTGTGTAAATAATTCAACCCGTCAATCCGTTGAAATAACCCGGGTCATCCAGCGATAAGCAGTCGTCTCTGGCGTCGTCGTCGTTTCACTGACCGAAGATCTCTCACTTTTAATCTAATCAAGCTGACCAGAACCCTGGGGCCCAGAGAGGGGAAGGGGGGAATTCGTTACACGGGTCGTATGATTTATGTTTCAAACAATTCACTTAGACGAATTGCTTATTCGTGGTGCCTATAAACTTTTATTATTTATTTACCCAATGATAGTTGAAGAATTTACTGCCTTCAGGATTGTATGATACTTTTTTATCGCTACTGGTTTTGTAATATTTTAACTCTAATCGAGTTTACAAGACACCAAAAAGTGCCCCGTTTTGAGTAGTTAAATTTCACGAAAAACCATTGGGCGTTGGGGGATTTACCCGAAATTCCTTAAATATTATCTGGAAATTGTAATGAAATTTATGGACAAATTTCTTTAACGTCTTTGGGAACCTTCACTCCATTAAGATCTTGAAAACAAAAAGCTTTCTATGAATTTTAAATAAAGTTCGTCAAAATGTTTAAATAATTCCGGGAATTCTAATCTTACTTCTTTTGAATTATTATAGTTTTTAAATATATTTCCCACTTAAATTTCTTTAATAAATCTTAGGATTCTTTGGAATAAGATAGCCTTTTAAATTTCAGGGTCAGTCTTTAAGGAAAAATAAGAAAAGTAATGAATGTCGAATGGACTGTAAATTATGAAAATCCATTTACTGCTAACAAGGATTTTTTGCTTCTAAAAAATCCAAAAGAAAATACTTCAAATTCATTCTTTAGCTCCTAAAATAAATATCAGTAGACTTGGAACCAAAATTGCCCATTAAATTTCCGAGTTCTTATCGTAAACTCGTGAGAAATTTAGTGATTGTTCTGATTTCATTTGAAGGTTTAAAATGCGCTTACTCAATCTTAAATGAGAACTCTGGATCGATGGTGCTTTTTAAAAAGCCAGATGCTTCTTTATCCAGCATCGATGTAAGCCCTTATCACAAATTCTTTAAATATATTACTATTGATTTTTCAGTACCCATTGAGCTGCATGTAAAGTAAGAACAAAAATGTGCGCAGAAAAAAGGAACCTCTTTCTTTTATTGGTTTATTTGACTATAACAGGCTCCTCGCCGGAGCCTTGTGATTATTTTGACACGGTGCCGCTGAGTAAAGCGATGTTCAAGAATGGATCATATTTTTACAACAATTATGCGGTGCCTGCCGAGATGACGGCCGAGTACGACTACGAAATTCTCTTTCACGGTGAACAGAGGCCAGTGCCCAAGCATATCCGTGGCTGCGTTTGCCATCTGCGTCCTTGTGTTCGATTCTGTTGCCATGCCCAGCACATGTTCGAGGACAAGAACAGAGTATGCGGCAGAGAACTGGCCAAAGACATAACCTACGATCCCTACCTGAATGTGACTCTTGACGACGGCCGGAAAGTGAGGAAGCACGCTTTGGAAGAATTCATCGTGCAGCAAGGACTTCCCTTTCCCTGTGATGACCTTCGCTCTGTGAGGTTTCCAGAGTGGTCTATATTCGAGGTAAGGTAGTTCCAAATGGAAAGTAAAAGCTTAATAACTTTTTAGATCTCTTTAGAACGGCACCCTCTTCATTGAAAATATATTGCTTTCGAGGCGTGACTTTTGCTTTCAGCCTGAAAAAGCGGCTGATGGCAGCTACGCACTTCAGTTCCACTCTTGCGTTCAAGATGTTGAAGTCACCAGAGCTGCCATCTTTCTAAGCGCTCGTAAATAAGCCGATTTAAAGCCTTGAACCGCAAGATTATAATCATTTCCTATTGCAGTTAAGGTTGCTTCAGTCGTCTTCATTTTGCTGACAATCGTCGTTTATCTGTTGGTGCCGCAAATTCAGAATGTCTATAGGCAATGCTTCATCTATTATTTGACTTGCTTGGGCCTGGCTTATACCAATTTGGTGTTGGGTATATTCAACGTTATCAGTATCAAGCACAGAGTATATGCTGGTAAGATTTCTTATAAGAATTCAAAAAGCCTTAGAAATCTATTCTTAACGCTCTCAGCCTCGTTTGGGTACTTCTCGACAATCTCTGCATTTTTGTGGCTAAACGTGATTAGTTACGATATTTGGAAGTGCTTCTGTGCCCGGATCAATGGATCCTTATCCCACAAGCGTATCTATTCTTACAACGTCTATGTTTGGTGTACGGCTTCGATTATGCTGGCAATTTGCCTCATAGTTGACAACACAGTGGATAATGCAAAATACACCTCCCTAGTCCCTGGCCTGGGATACTACAACTTCTGGATCAAAAGTAGGACTCTAATTGTTAATAAGATCGGTAATTTATAAGCTTTTGCTAAATTTCAGCCCAGGATTGGTCGGCCATGATTTACTATTATGGACCGATTTTGGTTTTGCTTCTCCTCAACTTGGCCATGTTCATAATGACTGCTCGAAGGATTTACAGGGCCCAAAGAGAAGTAAAGGCCTTCAGTAGTAAGCAAAACCGGCACACGTAGGATTTTGTTTTATTGGTTTGCAATTGAATCCTAATTAACCCCCTCTTACTTCAGATTTACTTTATTTCTACGTCTGTTTATTGTGATGGGAATTTCATGGTTCTTTGATATCATCGCGTATCTTACGAATTACAAGAGTTGCAGACCTTCAGCTTCAGTGGAATCGATATATGGAATTCTATATATCGGATGCGCTATAAACTCAGCAAAGGGTGTCATCATTTTCTTGGTTTTCATTTTGAGCACCAGTGTCCTAAAGCTTCTCAAAACCCGGTAAGTCTATAATCTTCTATATATATAAATATGTTCTGTGCGTTTGGAAATGACCTATGGACTTAAAAACCGCTGAACCGATTTACCCCAAATTTTTACACAACATGTGTTGAGACTCTCTCCATGTTGTTTTATACTTTTTATATTCTTGGCATATCTAGGTTTGCAAATATTTTAGTTTATTTTGCGTTTTTTTTTTCAAAACAGTTTCTCAGTTTCAGTTTCAATAAAACGGAGTCATGCCCACGAAGAAGTCGAATCTAGGTCGTCCCACTTGCCGCACAGAAACAAGACGACAGGAGGTTCAGAATATGACTGAGGAAGAGCGGGTGTCAATGCGACAGACTCAGCGGCTGAGTGCGTGCAACCACAGCGAATCGTGGCAGGGTAAAGCTAGTTAATAAAAAAAATTGATAAATTCTTCATTAACTTCTGCCCATAGAACAATAAATTATTATGAATTTATTTTTATAAAAAAAACTTTAAAAAAATGCAAGCCATTTAAAAATCAGAGATCTCTACTTCTGAGATTTATTCCTAAGAAAAGAATCTCCAACCACACAGATTTTAAAGACCTTGCAACTCCCACAAATGCAAGCAATATTAAAATCAGGGATCTTTAGTTCTGATAATTTTTCTTAAAACATGAATCTCCACCAAAAATCGAACCCCACAGATTTTGACGGCTAAAAATGCATCAACTTAAAATTAGAGATCTCTTTTTCCCAGCAATTTTCTTAAGGGAAAAATCTCCACCAAAACTCTAACCCCACACAGATTTTAAAGACCTTGCAACTGCAACATGCCGACCACTTCCATGTGGCAATTCAATTTGAGCTCTTGAAATGCCAACTGAAGGGAAGTTGAGCCCACGCAAATGTGGAAACCTGAACAAAGCCCGGGAACTGCAGTTGTTCCATGAGGGAAATGAAAAGTAAACGAGAACGAAACGGAAACCGGCAACTCGCGCTGCATGCGCCAAATGCGTGGTACGCCCACGCCCACGCCCCCGCCCACATCGAATGTGAATGATAGCCAGCAACATTATAGCCTCTGACGTAGGTGCCCATCGGTGCCCACCAGCCATCGGATAAGCCTCCTCCGATAGCCAAACCACACGGCCCACAATCGCCGCCAGACGGTGCCGCCCACGCCCGGCAAGTGGCGATGGCGATGGCGTCAGAGCGGCTGAAACGCGAGCCTGGAAGTCTTTAATCAGGGGACATTACGGAGGCGGCTTTGGACCATTTAAACTTTCTCCGGGCAGGCGCTGGAGTTGCCGGGAATCCATCAAAATTCATTGGGCAGCTGCCAGCGCCCGAGGCGCTCGCATCGATTTTGATAAATTTGGTGGCAAACTGTTGCGGCCGCAATTGCTGGGCGGGATGGGCGTTGAAATCCTCCAGATGTTAGGGTCGTTAGTACCGCCAACGACCACAGCACGCAGGATGAGGGCAATCGATAAGCCAGGGAAATTTAGAAATGCCAGATGCACGTGATTTGTAGGCGGGATGGCCAGGACCACAGGCCGAGAAATTTGCGCGGTTCGAATCTCTAAATGTCTTCTGAATGGCAGGGAAAATGATAAATATCTCACAGAGACAAAGGAAGGAAACTAAGATTAAAGAGGGATAATTCCAAACAAATCCTGGAACTGGAAGGAGGTTGCTGTCAAGGTGGAAGGAGGATGACGTCAAGATTTAATTGGTTTGAGAGTCGGTAAGTTGGGATTTTTTATATATGACAAAATTATCTATATAGTAGAATCTTATATGATTCAAAGTCACTTGTATTTTTTGTGCTTAATTCCCTAAACATTTTATTTTAATTTCATACATTATGAGTTTGTAGAGTTTAGAAATTTAGATGACTTTTTAAATAAATTGTTTATAATCTTACATAAATAGAATAATTCCTGCTTTAAATCCTTGAGAACATTAAAGAATTCCGTAAAGTCGTTAATAAACTCAAATAATAAAATAAAATTTTTACATTAATTTAATACATTATGAGTTTGTAGAGAATTTAGAATTTAAATTTTCTTTTCATCTAAATTATTTATAATCTTACATTAATAGAATAATTCCTACTTTAAATCCTTGAGAACATTCGAGAACTCTATAAATTCAATAATAAACTCAAACTTCCTTTTTCTCTTTCTTAAAACCTTTCCTTATACTTATCGTTTTATTTACCACATAAATAAATTGAAAGATTAATAATTTTAGATATATTCCCAGAAAGAAGTCCATTTGAATAAATTCCCATAACTGCCAAACTTCATCCTTAAAAATCTTTAATTTCTTTCAGATATTTCCAATTCCTATTTATCCAAAATATCTCCCATCAACACTTGACAAATTCTGTGTTAGAGAATTCGATAAAAAAAAAATCCATAAATGCAAACCCGTCACGCCCATTTTCGCCCCGCCAAATGTCCGTGAGTAGCTTTTCCCTTTTCAAAGTAGGACAATTAGAATGCCATCAAATTCAAAATACACCAAACGGACGCTTTCTCTCTCTCTCACACACACACACACTCGCACACCCCTCAGACACAACCTCGTCTCGATTCTCGAGGCTTCCTTTGCCGCCTTCGCTTCGCTTCCTTTGCCTTCGAAAAACATCTTCTGTATTATGTATGAAAGAAGAAGAAGAAAAGAAAAACTCTTTACGTTGTCCTGCTTAAATTTTACGTTACGCTACGTCGCTCTACATAAAGTACATACGAGGCGGCCCCGGCCAGTGGTATATAGTCGACGGCATGGGCGTGGCAGGCGGTGGGGGGCGGTGGTGGGTTCGTGTCGGTCGATGTTCCATTATTCGGCCATTTACAAGTCGACCCCCCCACCCAGCCGAGTGGCAGTCGTGGCCGTAGTACTACGCGGCCTGTGACGTAGTCGGTGGCACGACGACGGCGAATGATGAATGTTGCATGCGGCATGCGGCAGGCGGCGTCGTTAGTAATCCGATGCTGATCGCCCAGTAGACGCCCGGAATCCGGCCAGTGGCGGGGGGACTCCCTGTCGTTCGTGTTGGCCTCGTGTGTTGTCGTTTGTAGTAACCTATTTACCGTTAGCTGGTAACGGGAGCGGGGAGCCTAAAAATACCGGAAAAATCGACCAAAAATACTCACACAGCCCCTGATGGTTGGGGGTGGGGGTGGGAGAATGCACTCAGGTACAGTCCCGTCGTCATCGTTAATAACCGGACGCCAGCTTGTGGAAGGTCCTTTCCAGGACCTTTCCAGCCACACTGCATAAAAACTCTCCGCCTGTGGATTCTATTTCCAGTGTGTCACTTTAAGCTATGACGTCACAGCCCCACAGGCCTTGGCCAACAGCATATTACGTATACGCCACGCTGGTCGACAGCCGGACGATGACGCCGCCAACAGTTACGCTGCGTCGCCCCCCCGTTGAGAAGCGTAACAGGCGACGTCGTTGGATTCGATATGCTCGAGGCGCGCAAGTAAATCGAATTGGAGCCACCACTAGCGGTGGTTGGTGGCTGGCTGACCGCCTCAGAGTTGAGTGTCATTCAATTTCATTTGCTTGCCATTTCTCAAATTCACTTAAGTGCTGTGAAAGCCTTCGCCAGCCATCCACTGGCATTACCAGACCGCTTTGATCTGCGGTAATTGGGTTAGTGGGTCAGTCTGACGGTGGGCAGGCCGTCATCGGGAACGGGGCCAGGTCGCGGCAGATGGGGCCAAGGCATTGCAAAGGACACGCCAGGCGGCGGCGGCCCGAAGGAGGTCATTTGGTGGCCCAGGTGTGCAGGCGACACACTTGCAACACGAAACGCCCCGGCGGCCTGCTTTTTTGTGTTGTGCTACAAGGAAGGCTGATGGGCGGATTAACTGGCGGCGTCAAAGTTGGCTAAGTTCGTTGGGGGAAATGTGATTCCGACTTTGCGAGGACTCGGGGCCAATGAATATTCATGGCTGCCCTCAAATCGAAGGAAACACGGGTGCCTTTTGCAATTTTACCCTGTACCCTTGCAAATGGGAAGGGGTATAAAGTAAACACACCACAATCTTTGCCGGAGACCCTAGAAAGGTATTTTTTTGAATGAAGGAGAACGGCTTCTTTCAATTTTATCCTGTACCCTTTGCAAGGGGTATAAAAGTCAAAATACACCACAGTCTTTGTCGGAAACCCCAGAGAGGTATTAATTTGTGGGAAGTGCAGGAATAATCAGAAGATAATATATTATATAAACCGCTAAGACAAAATGAGTAAGCAAGGCTTCTTTTAATTTTACCCTGTACCCTGTAGATAATATATAAACCGTTAAGAGAAAATGAAGGTGAAAGGGTTCTCTTAATTTTACCCTATACCTTTGGTAAGAAGTATAAAACTGCCCACACTTCAGTATTCCGGAAACCCCGAAAAGGTATTTATTTGTAGGGAGAGGATGAATGATTACATAATTGCTCTGAAGATAATATATAAGCCATTAAGATGGAAGTCGTAGCTTAAGGATCAAAATAAACCAAAA
The DNA here is from genome assembly GCA_037075105.1 of Lissocephala sabroskyi. Classification (NCBI taxonomy): domain Eukaryota; kingdom Metazoa; phylum Arthropoda; class Insecta; order Diptera; family Drosophilidae; genus Lissocephala; species Lissocephala sabroskyi. The sequence continues at coordinate 13,481 of JBAMCP010001602.1, forward strand.
AGCTTTGAGTACTTTCTCCTCGTAATCGAATAAGGGTATTTTTTTACAGATGATGGACTCATTCTTATCAAAGATCTTCTGGGTTTATGTTTTTTAATGATCAGAAGATATATAAAATCCTTTAAGAGGAAAGGCATTAAACTCTCGCTAACTCTTCATCGAGAAAGGGTATTTCTAACCAGTGGATCCCAATTTCGCTAAGAGGGAAGGCGCAGCTTTTAAAATAAAAATCCACAAATTTAATGGTATTCTTTAAATGAAGTTAAAGGTAAAATAAAGACCCAAAAAACCCTAAATAAATTTATAATATATCTAGGAATCCAAATAAACCTCAACTTCCTTGAGACTTCATAAAAAATATGAAACTCCCACTGAGAAAGAAGCTTTTTTCTTTGCTGCGTCTTCGATTTTCGGATCGATTCCGGGGGAGACAAAAAACTGCGACTCCCGATGAGAAAACCCAGTGACCCAAATTCAAAGACCTTAAAAAGTTCCACCCCATGACCCGAATCCCTCCAGCTCCCTAAGCGAGAACAAAAAAAAACCGACTGGCATTTTCCGCTAAGGTGTTAAGGAAAAGGGGGTGGGGGTGGTGGTAGTTTTACATTTAATTTAATTTTCATGGCCCCCGCAATCGATTCAGAATCTATTGCGCATTTGTTGCCGCCGGAGGAGGCAGTGGGCGGGGGGCGGGGCGATGGCCAAGAGCTCAACTGGGTCAGGGATCCCAAGAACCCAGCGAAACACCCACGCAAGCCCTGCCCACCCCGCCCACTCGTTCTCATTAGCACCACCCACCCCCCACCCATCCAGTGGATTTGCTGTCTCTGTCGTTGCAGTCGTCCACCGACGACGACGGCGTTCTCGGCTTCGGTTTGGCTTCTGTGGTGGGTGGGAGGGGAGGGACGGGGGGTGGGGGAATTGCATTATTTAAGCGTCGCATATCGAAAAAAATGAACTCAGTCGGTCAGCGGCAGTTTCGTTTTGCGTTTTGCTCTTGAACTTGAAAAGCGGACCGTGCGGAAAAAATCGTTTAGAGAAAAAGTGAAAAGCCAGCGAAAAATCTGTGAGTGAGTTTTCAAGCGACAACCCGATTTTCCCGATTTCCCAACAACGATTTAAAGTCACCGAAAATGTCACTGGCAAATGTCAAGGGTCACTGCCGCCGCCGCCCGCCCACCACACGGCTGACGACTTTCCCAAAGGTCACGTGGGAGGCGGGGGCAGCAAATGCAGCCCCGTGACCTGAAAGGCTTTCCAAACCCCCACCCCCCCCCAAAAGCACGTTGTTTGGCACATGGAAAATGCGTCTTAAGCGAAAGACTCCCCCACCCCCTGGGGGGAGGAAGGCGCCTGCAACATTTCACAAATTTATGAAAAGAGAAAAATGTGGCGGCCTCCATTTAGGAGATATCAATTTCAATCCCCCCACCCCCTGAAAAACAGCCAACATTTCGTATTTTCCACTTTGGTGTTTTGGTTTTCATTTTTTTTTTATTCTTTTGCTGTTGTGATTTTTTTAATTGACCGTTTCGAATTTGTTTGGCGCCATTTTTTATTCGCTGGCGCCGCAGTTTCTTCTTCTTTTTGTGTACGGGGGGTGGGGGGTGTTAATTTCATTATAACCCCAAAGTTTATTGCCTCATTGGGTGTCACGGAGTGAGCCGTGTAAACAAACAGCTCAAAAGTGGTTGGGGGGGAGGTGCCAATTCCTAGAAAAATTGACGCCCTTTCGGACTTGAAAATTGAATTGTTTTGATTTCGTTTGGGGGAAAAACCACCTGCTGGAATTCTTATCGACTTTATGGGCCCCCCACACAAATTGGCAATTGCGGATTTTTAACGACCAACTGCTTGGATCGGACTTTGTTTCCGCGGTGACTGTACCCCCAAAAACAGCTGTCGACCCAAACGACACTCTTTTTTCTACCGTAAGATTAAAAGTCTTTGGTGCAAACTGAACGTGGTGACTGTACTTCTTGGCTGACTGCAAAGTTTCCCTGAGTCCCCAACTACCTTTTCCCAGACACTGATGACTGTACTTCTTTCTGTTTAGTCAGTTGGCTCAACTGTTTTCGCGGCTTGGAATGTTGCGGATAAGAAAACCGTATTTTTTGCCAGCTGGCTTTGATTTTATGCGCATTATCAAGCAAACTAGACTGAATGATTTTATATATATTCTCAAAACTGCTCAACTGTGCAACTGTCTTCTTGCCAACTCTTCGCGTTCTCAGCTCCTTTTTTCCGATCTTAATTTAAAGTTCTTTTAGTCCCTCCACATTATCCAGGAGCTAGAATAATGATTTAATATTCTAAACAGCAAAACTGTATTTCTAAAACTGCTCAACTGTGAAACTGTCTTTTTGCCAACTCTCCTTCTTCCGTGCTCTTTGTTCCTGATCTTTGCGAGGCAACTCTACTGAATTTTAAGTTCTAGTTGTACCTCTCCCTCCATATCTTCAGGAAACGAGAGTAATGGCTTCATTTTCTCTACAGTCTTGCATTTCCAAAACTGCGCAACTGTCCTCCTACCAACTCCGTGCTCTGAGCTCCTTGCTCCTCATCTTTGCGGGAGAGCTGTACTTAATTCCAAGATCCATATGTCCCCTTCCTCCCCGCTATCAAGAAACCAGAGTGATGCTTTAATATTTTCTAAAATTTTGCATTTCCAAAACTGTCCAACTGCGTAACTGTCCTCCTACCAACTCTCCTCTATCCGCTCCCTGTTCCTTATCTTTCCGAGGCAACTTAACTTCCATTTGTCCCCCTTACAGAATAAAGAAAGTACTCTGATGGATAAATATTTCCAAAACTGTCCAACTGCTCAACTGTCCTTCTACCACCTTCCCTCTTCCTCCTCCCTGTTCCTGATCTTCCCGAGGCAACTGTATTGACCACCAACTTCCATTTGTCCCCCTCCCCCCAGCGGTACTCCGATCGCCCGACCAGGAAGCGATTTGTACGTGACCAGCTCACCGTACTCAACTCCACTTCTGCGCAGCGGCTTTCTTTGCCAGCGCACCCACAACGAGTGGCCCATTAAATGGGTAACGGTACTCGGGGTTTTTTTTATCTGCAGGGCGCCTAACATTTATCGATATCAATTGGCCATGGCGAAAAAAATAAACAAACAAAAAAATTACAGTATTTTTTTTTTTGATACTTTTTTTGCAAACAATCCCATTGACCTGGCGTAAACCGGAGAGTCCAAAGTCCGGCCAAAACCCGATGCGGTGTGTGAATTCTACGCTTTCTTTTCCGATCTCTCGTTTCTCACACGAAAACAAAAATCAATTTTTTTTGGGTTTCTTCTGTTTTTGCCCCCCCACCCCCCACCCCACAGAAATGTTGAAAAGCTCTTTAATCCATTGTGGGCCGAAAAATTGTTGTTCAATTTCATTGACAATCCAAAATCAATGGGCGCTCTCACGACTCACGCACATTTCGTAAGATTGTAAGATTACTAGATAAAGAACCGGTTGCCCCCCGCCCCCCTCGACAGGTGAACCAAAAAACCGTGACTTCAAATCTCAGGAACGTGACGCTCTCCCATCGTAGATCCCATATTGCGAAAAAAACGATAGATAAATAAACGCCGATGGAGTTCCGATGAAAAATGTACTTTCTTGACGTTTTGAGAAATTAATTATTTATGCTAAAATTTTTCAGTGTTTTTGTTTATTTTTTTTCGTGGTGATCCGAGTCACAGTGATTTTGTTGTTTATCGGGTTTTGCTTATGCAAATCGATCGGTTTTTTTTGTTGTTGCTTTTTTGGGGGTGGGGGGCTACACGGCGACATTGTGTCTCGCCGTGTTCCTTATTAAAAATGCTAATCGAAATGTTTAGGTTTTGTGTATTTTTTTTGCTCTCTCGGCGATTTTACCGGATTTCTTGTTTACTCATTAACAAATGAATCAAAAATTAGACAGCAGGTAGTACGCAAAAAAATTAGACAAGAAATCCATAAAAACGAAGATAGAAAGAAGAAGGAGAGATACCGATCGGTTTTTTGGATAGTTCTCCTTTAAAATTATTTTTAATTGCTTTGACGACAGAAATATTTAATACAAAACAATCTTAAATGGTTGAAAGAAAAATTGTGTCTTTAATCTTAACTTAGTAAATTTCCTTAAGTCCTTATCAGCTTTTTTCACATTAGTATAAATTGTTATTTTTATTTATTATTTATATTTTTTTTTTTTTTACCTTCAAAATTCTTATATCGATTGTTTCTTTAATTTTCGATAACTCAAGGAACTTGTTTTTTAGTGTTGTACAACGACCTAAAATCAATCAGCTGTTCGCCTTATGCAATGTATCCCAAATATTCCTACAGCGAAATGAGAAGTCCGTCAAAAAATCATTATCCATTATTATTTTATGACATATCTTTCCTAACTGGAATTCTCTGTTCTCTCAAAAATCTTATAAATAATTCCTGACTTAATGGGAACTCTATTCAATTTTTATATACCTCATCCTATAAAAAATGGATAATATAACCCTAAAACTGAGAGAGGCGAAAGGTTCTACGTCTTGAAAATAATCAAATCCTACCTAGATTTCCTCGATATATGTATATAATATATATCTAAATGAACGAACGAGAGATTTATATATCCCATTTCTCAGAGATCATCAACTTGTTTCCTAAGACAGTTCAAGATCTGCAGGGAGATCAAGCTATATACCTATATATTTCAATATCTATCTATATATCCTGTAATCTCCCTAGATCCTAATGGATTCCCTTGATCGACTGTACTTCTATTGAAATTCCGTGAATGTCATTCACATTCCTTTCTCAAGAATCTTGCAATTTTTGATGTACAATGAAATTCTTGTTCATTTCGCTGGCATTTCCTTCAATTTCTGTGAAGTGAAGTTCCCGGGAATTTTGATACACCTCTCAGAATTCACAGTTACGCGTGTGTGTGTGTTGATCGGAAACCAGTGACATGAACTACATCCGAGAGTTCTCCACTATTTTTAGTAATATCGTGGAATTTAGACTGCTATCTTATCTGTACGGACGGAGGGGTGGGGGGGACGGCACGCGCACGGTTACGGGCACATTTCCGACTTAGATTACTATGGGCGTAAAAAAAAACTTGTCTATTTATTGGAAATCATACACACGTAACCCCCATGGATGGCCCCGCCGAATGGCAGATAAAAACAGACAAAATAGAAAAACGCAGACGAAGTGGAGTGTGCAATAAACAGAGACAGCGATACATACACACAGACAAGGGGCCGAGTACAGTGCACACACCGAGTCATAAAATGCGCTTCACGAAGAAGAAGAAGACAAGGCAAAAGAAAAAACAAAAACAAACGTAGGAAAGCAGAGGCCGAGAGCAAATAACGTGACCCCTTTTGAGTTTGCCGTTGGCCGCGCAAAACGAATGATGAAATACACACGACGACCAAAACAACAACAGCAGAGAATTTTACGTCGCCGTCGTCGTCGTCGACGTCGTCGTTCCCCTTAATTTTAATGTTTTGTTTTCGCTGCGTCTCGCTCGCGCCCACATGGACTTCCGTTTCGTAGTAAAAACGTAAATGAGAGCGAGGCAAACGGCGACAGACAAGTGAATTTGTAAACTCACACAAACTCATATACACACCGCCGCATACACACAGCCAGCGCGCGCGCTACGAATGGAAGCCATTGGAAAGTGGACTGTGTGGAATGTAACAAGGCAAAGAGCGAGCGAGGGAACGCGCGTGAAACGAGCCCACACGACGGATCAATGAACGATCAACGATAGACGAAGCGGGGGGCGGGGCTGTGGTACAGCCAGGGGCCGCCGTCGCTTTGCCTAAATAGTTAAAATTCCACAGAAATCACACACACACACACATACAGACGCTTATACGTGAGCGGGGCCATGGCGCTGCACTTACCCCGCCCCCTGAACAGACATCATCACTGAGTCACTGCAAATGACGAATTTGTTTACATCATAGAAATCTGCTCGGTCCACTCCAAAAAAAATAAGATAATTTAGTTTTTTATTTTTTTGCAAAGTTTGCGAAAATGCACGCGGCGGTCGCCTGATAATTTTTGTGGCAAATATTTTGAAAAAGTAACGGAACCCCAGCAGGCAACCCTGCCCGTCTTCTCTGCTTCTGCTTCTTCTTCTTTGCTGTCTGTGTTTATTTACAATTTAAATTGTTGCCGTTGTTTTTGGTGTTGCCGCCGCCGTTGGTGGTGGCAAGGTGGAACATTGGGGCCGTCGGGCGTCGTCTGTACCCAATACACACACACACACACGCACCAGCGTCTACTATTTCACACACACACACACACAGGCGAGCGCAGCCATGCATTAGAATCCACACTTTGCGTTCCACAAGCGCAACGACTGCGGCGCTCGGCTCGGCTCGGCTCGGCTTTGTCAGTGTAGCTTTGCACTTCGTCTGGTTCGGTCGTAGCGAGCGCACGAATCAG
>JBAMCP010001603.1:0-19933 GCA_037075105.1 Lissocephala sabroskyi
AGGCTGGACTGCTTGGGAGTTCGAGGAAATGAGTTGTTTCATTTAAATTTAAAAACCAGGTTTCAATGCCGGCCGCAATTAAAGTATCCTGATTTTGGGCACGAACATCCGCTTAGCTCGTTAGCTGCCGGCTCACTTGAGTGCCAATTAAAGTCCTTACGCCCCGGGAGCGGCGTCAGGTCAGCCGACCTTCTTTCTTCGACTTTCTTTTGACAACCGGAAGATGCCAAGGCACCGACCGACATGTGAACCGCCCCCAGCAGAGGCAAAGGACGAGCAGTCCTGCCCCCCGCCCCTTTTCGTAGGTGTGTCAACAATAATACTTGACCAGAAGTGCAGGCCGAACGAACTGCTGACGTTGACTATTTTAAGCCCGAGCCACTGACTAACACTTGTGAGCGCAAGGACGACACACCAAGCAAGGCGAGAGGGGGTGGGGGGAGGGCAAGGAGGCGTTGAAGTGCCTCGTAGGCATGCTCTGCCAGTTGGCAGTCACATTGCAGGCGGTTCTTGCCAGTGCATTGACCTACTAACCAAGCCCGGCCAGTTTATGAATAGCTGCGCGGCTGTCCATCTGTCCAAGTGCACTGACACTCTCAGGCTCAAAGCCAGCGTGGATTATAAGGATATGAACAAGCCAGGAGTGAGACAACTCAAACGTCTCAATATTTTCTTTTGCAAGTCTAGGATTTTATAGACTCCCAGGTCCATCTGTCCAAGTGCCCAACTGCCACTTTTAGATTTAAAGCCAGCGCGGAATTTAGGGCAAGGATATAAACAAACATATCGGGGAAGAGACAACTCGAAGGTCTCAATAGATTCTTCTTGGATTTTATAGACTTTCTGGTCCATCTGTCCAAGTGCCCAACTAAAACTCTGAGATTTAAATTAAGCAAAGATATAAGCAAATAAACCCGGAGTGAGGAAACTCGAACGTCTCAATAAATTCCCCAGCTAGCCTAGAATTTTATAGACTCCCAGGTCCATCTGTCCAAGTGCCCAACTGCCACTCTCAGATTTAAGGCCGACAGTACAGATTATAAGTCCAGGAACAAACGAACCAACTAAAAAGCGACTTCAAGTCCTTAATAGATTCCTCCTCAATAGATCTCCAGGTCTTTGAAGAAGAGTTCCTCAAAAGTTGACTTCATCTTTAATCTTTAGGACTCATTAGGACTCATCTTTGGTTTCTGGGAACTTGATAAATTTTTTCAGGATCCGCTTGTCCCCCAGACTTTTGGAGCTTTCTTACCTTTTAATTGGAATGTCAAATTGAATTCTTGAATTCTCGGATCTCAGCATTTGTGCAAGTCAATCTCCTCTTTAATCTCCTTGTAAACAAATCATAATCTGTCCTGTGAACGACTGAGGAGCAGCGCTGTCGGTGTCCGTGTAATTTTCATATTTGCCTAATTGAAATTAAGATAAGCTGCGTTGGTCCCGGCGAAGGAGCCCCAGCCGCCTCCATAAATTTCGGCTTACACAAAAAGCCGACGGCAAGCTAAGCAGCCGCTTGTCCTATCAGATCTGCCCCAAAACTCTGGCTATGAATGGACGCAATTAGAATTCCCCCGACTGCCAAGGAGCCAAAAGCACAAAAAGGCCCAAGGAAACTGTTGCTGGCGCTGTTAAGCTAACAGAAGCACGACCGCTGTTACGACAACAGAAGCGCTGACGCTGTTAATGGACAAGAGAGCCGCCTGACCCGCCAGCCTCTGCGGGTGGGCGTGGCAGGGGGTCAAAGGAGCAAAGCCACCCTGCCACGGCCGGCAGGTCATAACATCCATCACAGGCGGATTTGCCCTAAGCCCCTCACGTAGCCCCGCCCGCAGGTGCAATGAACTCGGCCTTTCCAGAAAAATCAAACCCACTTTATTCACCACCCGCCCCATCAGTAGTTCTCCAGCATGAGCTTGGGCACCACATTCATGCTGGTGAGCTCCTGGAAGAGCAGCTTGCAGGCATACGGCATCGAAATCTTCGAGACATTCGCCGACGACTGGCAGAAATTGCACCACGAGCAATAAGCCAGCCGCCCGCACACCAGACACACGTCCACATCGAAGGCATCCGACGAGATCATCAGCCGCTCCATCATCAACATGCTGGCGCCATAGGCAATCAGACAGTCGCGCTCCATTTCCCCCAGCCGCAAGCCGCCCTCCCGGCTGCGCCCCTGGGTGGGCTGGCGCGTGAGCACCGCCTTGGGGCCCCGGGCGCGGGCATGCATCTTGTCCTGGACCATGTGCTTGAGCTTCTGGTAGTAGACCGGCCCCGAGTAGATGTAGGCCTCCAGCATCTCGCCCGTGAGCCCCGAGTAGAAGATGTCCTTGCCCATGTAGTTGAAGCCGTGGCGCTCCAGCTCGTCCTGGATGTCGGCCACCTTGGAGCCGCCGAAGGCCGTGCCGTAGTGGAACTTGCCCTCCAGCACGCCGGCCTTGCCGCCCAGCAGCTCCAGGGTCTTGCCCACGGTCATGCGGGAGGGGAAGCCGTGGGGGTTCATGATCATGTCCGGGCACATGCCAAAGTCGTTGAAGGGCAGGTCCTGCTGGTCCACAATCAACCCGGTCACGCCCTTCTGGCCGTGGCGCGAGCTGAACTTGTCGCCAATCTCCGGGCAGCGCGTCTGCCGCAGCAGGATCTTGATGAGGAAGTCCTCCTCGGCATTGGCCGAGACCATCACCCGCTCCACGTAGCTCGGCTCCGGGCCCTTGTAGCTGATGGGCACGGCCGTGTACGGCACCTGCGACTGCCCGGACTGGCCCTCCAGCGGGTTGATCGAGGTCTGGGCCGGCATCTCCTTGTTGATCATGACCTGCTTGTTGAGCACCTGCTCCCCGGGCGAGACTATGCCGTCGGTGTCCAGGACATCGTGCTTGAAGATCACCTTGTTCGTGAGCGCGTCCTTGATGGGGCCCATGATCCGGTCGTAGGTCTGGTTGGCGTACCGCTTCACCGTGCACTTGGAGTTCTTGTAGACGAGGCAGCGGCCGTAGCCGCGGTCAATCGAGGCCTTGTTGAGGATCAGCGCATCCTCGATGTCGTAGCCCGAGTAGCTCATCACCGCCACGGTGGCGTTCTGCCCGGCCGGCAGCTTGTCGAAGTTCGTCAGCTCGATGGTCCGCGACTTGACCATGGGGGCCTGCGGGTACACCAAATTATACATCAGCGAGTCGATCCGGTTCTTCTGGTTGTAGCCGATCATGCCCATGGCCTGCTTGCCCATGGCGCACTGGTAGGTGTTGCGGGGGCTCTGGTTGTGGTGGGGGTAGGGCACCAGGCCGGCGCACACGCCCAGCAAGGTGAAGGGCTCGATCTCCAGGTGGGTGGTGGTGGGCTCGATGTGGGCCTCGCTCCAGGCTATGAACGAGTCGTTCTCCTCGTTCACATCCAAGTACTCCACCAGGCCGTCGTGCAGGAAGTCCTCGAACTTGCGCAGGCCGCGCTGGAGCTCGTCCAGGTGCCGCTGCTCCAGCATCGGCTTGCTCTGGTTCACAATGATGTAGGGCCGGCAGAGGCGGCCGCCATCGGTGTGGATGAACACACAGCGCTGGGTGTAGCTGGTGTGGATGGAGACGAAGCTGCCCATGCGGCCCTTGCGGCGCATGAAGCGCAGGTTGCGCACCAGCTGGCGGTGGTTGAGGGTCAGGCCCAAGACGTTGCCGTTGATGAAGACCAGGAAGACGTGGGGGTTGTTGATGGGGCTGCCGCTGACCTCGCGGATGTCCTCGACGCCGGCGTTGTAGGCCAGGACCATGACGGGGCGCTCGTCCACCTCGGTGGTGATGTGGGTCATGAGGGCCAGGTTCTTGACCAGGCCGCAGGCCTCGCCCTCGGGGGTGTCGGAGGGGCAGAGCATGCCCCACTGGCTGGGCTGCAGGGAGCGGGGGCCGGACACCTTGCGGGTCTTCTCGAACTGGGAGTTGACGCGGGTCATCATGCCCAGGGCGGAGATGTAGCTGAGGCGGGAGAGGACTTGGGTGACGCCGGCGCGTTCCATTTTGAAGCGCTTGATGGTCCAGTTGCCGGAGCTGATGGCGGACTCGAGGCCGGCGGTGATCTGGGCGGCCCGCATGTGCTTGACCACGTCGAACTGGGCGGCCTTGACCTTGGGTATGTTCTTGTCGGCTATCATTTTGAGCTCCCAGTTCATGCGCTTGAAGAGGTCCTCGAACATGAGGGAGATGAGGGAGCCGGCCAGCTCCAGGCGCTTGTTGCCGTAGTAGTCGCGGTCGTCGAAGAGGCTCTTGTCCAGCTCGGCGGCCATGACGCGGCGCACCATCAGGGAGACGTAGATGGCCTTCATTTGGAAGTTGAAGTTGTCCACTGGCACGTGGGCCAGGATGGTGGTGAGCAGCAGCTCGCGCGCCTCCTCGGCAGGCGTTTTCGTGGTGGCGCTTTGGAACCGCTTCACCACCAGCTTGGAACCTGGAAGACCTCTAAGCTTAGCTGAGGATTGGAGAGGGTTTTGGGGGCTACTCACCCATGAAGTCGAGGGCTCGCTGCTGGGTGAACACCTTGAGGTTGAGGACCTCGTAGAGCGAGGCTCCGAAGCGGCTCTGGGTGCGCTCGTCGAGGCCAATGTGGGTCATGATTTCCTGGTCGGACACCACGCCCAGGGCCTTGAAGATGATCACGATGGGTATGTCGTCGGTCATGGAGTTGTGCCGGAGGTAATAGCGACCGTGTTTGCTTAGGACCAAAGTACGCGACTTCTTCTCGTGGGTGGAGGAGGTGACCTGGCACTGGACCACGCCGTTGAAGTCCTCGGTGAGCATTTTGTTCCAGGACAGCTGCTCTTGGATGAGTATGACCTTCTCCTGGCCGCGCACCACAAAGTAGCCGCCCGGGTCGAGCGGGCATTCATTGAGCTTGGACAGCTCGAACTCGGACTTGCCGGTGAGCACGCAGTTGGAGCACCTGAGCATCAGGGGCATTCGGCCTATCAGTAGATTGTTTCGCTTGATTCTCTGGGCCCCGCGCGTGTACTCAATGTCGACGGTGATGGGCGCCGAGTAGGTGGTGTCCCGCAGGCGGCACTCGTGCGGGGAGGTGGACTTGGTTATATTGAAGCCTTCGTCTATGTCGGGCGAGCCGACGCGCACGTCCAAGTACTTGAGGTAGAAGAGGGGGTCGGCATCGCTGGTGACCATCTGGTTGGCCTGGATGATCTTCTTGATGTCCACGTTGATGAAATGATTGAAGGAGTCGATGTGCTGCTTGACCAGGCCCTTGACTTGGAGGAAGGCCGGGACGAGCTTCCATTTTTCTTTGAGTTCCTTGATGGGCGTGCTCAAGTCCTTGCTTTCTTCCTCGTCCCACAGGAGGGGCGAGTCTTTCTCGTTTTCCATTGAATCCGCCATAATTCGTAAAAACCATCAAAACAATCCGCGCGCGTGCACATGTGGGCCGGCGACAAAGAGCAAAGCGTTGCCGGATCGCAAATTGCCGACAAATCAGTATGCATTCGGTTAAAAATAAAACAAACAATACTAAAACTGCCAAAGTTTTTCGTTATAAAAGAAAAGACGGTATTATAAACATTATAATTGTATTAGAATCGATAAAAATTATAGGAAATCGAATTACTCAGCGTCCGGCAACGCTTGATACTGGCGCCCATTTCGGCGATAAGTTCGAAGTTAGATATCGAATTTTTATCAGCCTTAAATTGTTAAGGGAATTGAACAACCAGAGTTCATAATATGAATGCCAATCAACCAAATTTTTGTTCTACGACATTTGATCTCCATAAAATCCGCCATAACTTGACGACCTGTTGTTTTATTTAAATAAATATCATCGCTGCCATCAGAACCGGACCAACGACAGAAGTCATGGCGTTGCCAGATCGCTTATTACCGAAGCGCAGCATGCAATCGAGTATTTAAAAATAAAATAATTCAAGCAATACAAAAAACAATTGAAAAATTGGAAACACTGTGAGCCTAATTACAAACTTATTAATTGTCTTGGAATTGATTTAATTAATGAAAATATACGCACTGTCCGGCAACGCTTTGGCCGGTTGTTCTGGTGCCAAATTCAAATCTGTATTAAGAATTGTTTAGCAGCCTGAAGTTGTTAAAGGAAATGCTTGTTCCACTCCAGAAAAGTCTCTATAACTTAACGACTTGTTGCTTTATTTAAATATCGTTGCTGTTTATTTTTATCTTCCGGATTTAAGTGCGCGCCAGTGGTGAGTGGGATGCGAATTTATTTGAAGCTCAAATCAAAACACAGAAAATGCAGAAAAAGAAACCTAAAATTTTGTCGGGGCAGCCTAAACCTTCTTCACAATTTGCACAACGTCCTCGTCGTTCAGAATATGCTCGATGCCCACCTTCTGCGGCTGATGCTTCACCGACGAGCCCCACACCAAGGCGCTGAAAAGAAACCCAAATCAGTCCCGCTCCCAAAACAAAAACCCACCAACTCACTATTTAAACTCCTTGGCAATCGACCGATGCAGCTTGTTGCAAAAGTCCTCTATGCTCGTGTGCTCGCTGTGCAGCACCACCGGCGAGCTGTAGTCCGGCAGCTGCCCCTTCGGCTTCGTGTAGATCCGCACCAGCTTCAGGTAGTCCCACATCATCTCGAGCAGGTCGTCGAAGTTCCAGTGGTGGTGGGCCGAGATGGGCACGCAGTGGGGGATTTTGTAGATCACGTCCAGCTCCTCGATGGAGATCTGGTCGATCTTGTTGAGCAAATAAATGCACGGGATGTAGATGCGGTTGCCCTCGATCACGTCGATCAAATCGTCGCTGGTGGCGTCGTAGCGCAGCGTGATGTCGGCGTTGTGTATTTTGTACTCCGACAAGATCGTTTTCACCAGATCCGTGTCCAGCTCGGACTGGGGCACCATGCAGTTGAGGTTGATGCCGCCCTTGTCCTTGCGTTTGTAGTAGATGTTTGGCGGCTTCTTGTTCAGGCGCAGGCCGAAGCCCTCCAGCTCGTGCTCCAGCAGTTTCTTGTGGCCCAGGGGCTTCAGGCAGTCGAGGACCATGAAGATCAGATTGCAGGTGCGCGCCACGGCTATGACCTGGCGACCACGGCCCTTGCCGTCCTTGGCGCCTTCGATGATGCCGGGCAAGTCGAGGAGCTGGATCTTGGCGCCCTTGTACTTGATGCAGCCGGGCACGGTGGTCAGGGTGGTGAACTCGTAGGCGGCCACCTCGGAGTAGACGCCGGCTAGATTGGACAGCAGCGTGGACTTGCCCACTGAGGGGAAGCCCACGAAGCCCACCCGGGCGTCGCCGGTCTTGGCCACCTCGAAGCCGGCTGAAAGGAGGATTGGAGTTCATTGGATTGCTGGGGAAGTTGAGGGCACAAACCTTCGCCGGTTCCGCCGCCGCCTCCCTTGGGCGAGATGAGCTCCCGCCGCAGCTTGGCCAGCTTGGCTTTCAGTAGACCCAAATGCGCGGAGGTAGCCTTGTTTTTCTGGGTGCGTGCCATCTGGAAAGTGGGTGAGGGGCGGCGGGGGGCAGAAGAGACAGGTTAGTTTCAGTTGGCAGTGGAAATGGGTTGGTGGTGGCTTACCTCCGACTCGATGGCCGCAATTTTCTCGAGAATCGTGCTCATGGTGCTGCAGCGGGGGTTTTAGTGGGTAATTTATGTGTTAAACTTTGAGTTTTTTTTATATTTACAAAAATTCAGAAAGACTCGCGTGGAACTGAGCGAGCGACCGGACTGCCAACTCAGCTGTAGCTTGCACAAACAACAACAAATCAGAGCTGCCAGGTGGGCCAAACATAAAACCGCTTGCAATTTTTAAATGTTTTACTAGTTTACTTATATAGGAAAATTTCCATAAAAAATTATATATTTTTTGCTTAAAACGCCAAAATCAATTGCCAAATTTACTTAACTCCGGCAGCGCTGCACAGCTATACCGACATGTTGTCCCAGCCCTGGTACACTGCTACATCGACACTCAAGGCGCCGTTATTTACGAAAAAAATGTTCCCAAAATGTAAGAAATTGTTTTAAAATTATATAATTGCATGAAAATATTTAAAAAATCGTTATTTACTTGCAGCCAAACCAAGCTCGTTATTGAAAACCATGGAGCACAACCGAAAATCGCAATACGCCGACCCCTTCGAGTCCGCCTCTGGGGTGCTGCGCAAAAACGGCCCCAGCCAGCTCCGCCAAACCAAACTGTCCATCAGCAAGGAGGACAACCGCCTGACCTACGAAGGATTCGTGCCCGAAAAGAAGCCCAAGCCCCGCGCACCCCGGCAATACATCTACCTGCCCATAATGCCCCTGCCAAGCGCCCCAACGCCGTCAAATTCCTCCACCAAAGTTGATTCCAAAATGGCGGCCCCCTTAAAGCAAACGACCCCCGCCCCCCCGGCCCTCATGACGCATCCCAGACGCAGCCAAATTTGCATCACAGGGCGCGTCGATTATTGCCTGAAATTGCATAAGCAATACGGCGAATTGAATGCTCTTTGGAACGTCTACGGTAGGAATTCTCGCAGGATGAGCGGAACACTTTATTTATGATTCTTACAGGAAAGCTGCTGCGGATCTTGGAGGGCAAGAAATGCGAGAGGACCCTGCTCCTGCGCACCGACGACCGTGGCCCGGTCCTGCAGAGCATTTACTACGACTTCGATGGGGCCCTCAACTCCTTGGTTACAGGTTACACTAAAATCCTTTCAAGTCCTTCAACTCTCTAAGTTCCTTGTCCTCCAGGTGGCTATGTGCGCGTCGTGGGCCGCTTCGTGGGCGTGAATCGCTTGAATTCCTTTCGCGTGGAGCAGGTAAGTATTTCCGAGTGGCGCCAGAACTTCGCGCGCCTGGAAAACTCAACCAACTACTTCCTAGAGCAAAGGACCTTAGCCAATTAGTTTTAGCTTTTTAATCGTTTCCACTCTAAATTTAGGTTAATTTCTCTTAACACTTTTGTACTTTCATAAATACGTAGATTAGAACTTAGGAACTACAATACTTGGGCTCATTTCGAAGCTGCCTCTCTCCATCTAAACATTGCACAGGCGCCAGGACTCCCCACCGGGAGAAATACTTTCTAGTTCAACTGGCCGCCCCAATTCTCCCAATTCATGTACATTATCACACCCACGATCAGGCCCGAGCTCAGCGCGCACAGGTAATTCAAATGCAGCGACACCTCGCGCTGTCCATTGGCACGGAAACTGGGAAAAGTAAAGGAAATTCCTATAAGTTGAGTCTCAAAATCGAATTGAAAGGATCTTACCGCTTGTGCGGCGAGAACGGCGTGGGCGGGTCCACTCCAGGCTTGGCGCTGTCCATGTAGACGATTCCGTAGGAAAATAGGGAGACCAGCACGCCGATCAGCAGGGGGAGGAGCTTCGAGGACACCCGGTGCTCCTGCGACCAGTCCAGGGCTGCAGTCAGCTGTGCCTCCACATAGCTGCCCAGCTGTTGGACGCCGCTGGCGTTGATGGAAGGCACTGCGAACAAAAACAAACAATCTATTCGAATGCTTCTCAAGGCCGCTGGCGATCGGCTATCAAGTTCTTCCCCGATAAGCATTTCCCATACCGACAGTGGGACAGCACACGGCTACGTAAACCATTTCCTAACTATTTCGATCTCAAGTTCTTGAAATATTATTCCATATTCTCCATAACTTCTCTGCTAAGTTCAAGATCATTCTTAAGAATAGATGAAGACCTATTTCAATATTTTAATAACTATTCAGATCTTTCTTAAGTTCTTGATATGTTATCCAATATTCTCCATAACTTCTCTGCTTAGTTCAAGATCATTCTTAAGACTAGAATAGATGAAGATCTTATTAAGCATTCCAATAACTGTTCTTGACATATTATCCAATATTCTCAGCTAAGTTTGTTTCTAGCTTTTTTAGTCTCGCTTTTCTGAATAAAATATAAATTTTAGCTCTTAATCAGCTGTTTTCTGGCTGTTTTTTTCTGGGGAACAGCTGTTAACGGTCCCGCAAGCCCCTTTGACCCGTTGAGTCACACGGGCGATTTTGCAATGCAAACGGCGGAAAATTGAAAAACAAATGAAAATGTAACCCGACCAACGGCCCCCGCATGCAAGCAGCCGCAAACAGCCACCTACACACTCGCACACACATCACTGTAGCGGGGGGTGGGGGTAGTTTCAAGGCAGCCAAAGAGCCGTTAAGTGGACAGAAACAGAAGAGGAAAGAGCCCGAAACTTAAGGTATTTGAGCAGCTTATGGGCAAACAATTGACGAAACTAATGACGGAATGAAGAAGATTAACTCGAAGCGAAATGCGCAACAGAAAATTTGAATGTTTGCATGTCGAGGCCCGCAAGGCGCAAGGTGAACAGATGAGATCATGCGGCCCGTCGGCCCCATTGCTCTATAAATAGACGAGGGGGCGGCAGGAAGTTCTCGCAATTGCAGCCTTGAAGTGCTTTTTACTCACTTTTGTTGATACTCAGGCAGCCGATAATCAATATGGCGGATAGGATCAAAAGCGCCTTGAGGCGGGGGTCGAAGGTCACGGCTCCTTTGGGTGCGGGGGCGGCGCTGGCGCTGCTCTTGCCGCAGGTTTTGTACGCTTCTGCTGGGGTCGCGGCCGAGTCCCAGTCGCCGTTGACGCTTTTCTGCGGTTTGGATGTGATGACGCCCGGTTTGCAACTGATAAACTCGCGTTCGTATAGAGCGGAAAAGGGCGACGGCCGCGCCTCCGACATGAGCAGGGGCTGCATTTTGGGTGGGCTGATTGGATTGTAATTGCTCTTAGTTCACTCTACATGTAATTTTTAAACTTTAAACACTGGACTTTGTATACAAAATAAACAACTAAATGGAAAACCAACGAAGAACAACAAAAAATCCAAGTGGAAAACAAACGGTGCTTCTTCTTCGTTTGCCAGTCACACCGAACTGAGACAGTGATGCCACTCCGTCAATACTGCCACCCATAATTATTTTATTTAATTATAAATTTCAAATATAAATTAAATAAAAAAACAACCACCACTGAACGAATCGAAAAACGCTTATCGTTTCTCTTAAAATTCAATATCCACTTATAATTTTTAGAACGATTGAGACTATGACAACTCTGGTCGGATTGCTACCATAAATTCGTGCAATTTCGTCGGAATATTAATAAAAACAAAAATAAATAATAAAGAAATAATAGAATTCGTGTAATATATCACAACGATGGCTGACGTGCGCGACATTCTGGACATTGAGCGCGCCAACACGCCCGAAATCACCAGAGACTCCTTCCTGGCCACCAAAAAGCGCAACTTCGAGCGGTGCGTGTAAACAAATCAAATAATATAGAAAATATAAAGCAATTAATATATTTACAGCCAGAAACATGCGTCGAAGCGCCCCGAGGGCATGAACCGCGAGGTATTCGCCCTCCTCTACAACGACAAAAAGGATGCCCCGCCAATACTCCCCACCGACACAGCCCTCGGCATCGGCGCCGGCTACAAGCAGGCCAAGGCCAGGCTGGGCATGAAGAAGGTCCGCAAATGGGAGTGGGCGCCCTTCTCCAATCCCGCCCGCAACGACGGCGCCGTCTTCCACCACTGGAAGAGGGTCAGCGACGAGTCCACAGACTATCCCTTCGCCAAGTTCAACAAGCAGCTCGAAATTCCCACCTACACGATGACCGAGTACAACGCCCATTTGCGCAACAACATCCAGAACTGGAGCAAAGTGCAAACCGACCACTTATTCGACCTGGCGCGACGGTAGGAGGAGAGAATTATACAACCCATAGATTGCTAATGGCTCGGGGTATTTGCAGGTTCGATTTGCGTTTCATTGTGATGGCCGACCGCTGGAACCGCCAGCTGCACGGGGCCAAGACGGTGGAGGACCTAAAAGAGCGCTATTACGAGGTCGCCGGTCTGCTGGCCAGGGCCAGGAACCAGATCAGCGAGAAGAAAATCTACAACTACGATGCAGAGCACGAGCGCCGGCGGAAAGAGCAACTGGAAAAGCTCTTCAAACGCACCACCGAGCAAGTGGAGGAGGAGCAGACGCTCATCAACGAGATGAAGAAGATCGAGGCCCGCAAGAAGGAGCGCGAGCGCAAAACCCAAGACCTTCAGAAACTAATCTCCCAGGCGGACCAGCAAAACGAGCACGCCCCCAACACGCCCAGCACCCGGAAGTACGAGAAGAAACTGCAGAAAAAGAAGGTCCACCATCCGCCGCGGCCCTCCAAGGTGGACTCCGTGGTGAACGCCATCGAAATCGGCACCAGTGGCATCAAATTTGCCGACCTCCGCGGCTCCGGCGTCTCCCTGCGCTCCCAAAAGATGAAGCTCCCCGCCAACATAGGCCAGCGCAAGGTCAAGGCCCTGGAGCAGGCCATCCAGGAGTTCAAAGTGGACCCCGCCCCGCCGCCCACCGAGGAGATCTGCAATGCCTTCAACGAGCTCCGCTCCGACATGGTGCTCCTCTGCGAGCTGCGCACTGCCCTCTCCACTTGCATCTACGAAATGGAGAGCCTGAAGCATCAATACGAGGCCGCCTGCCCCGGCAAGGTAAGCCAATTGGCCCACTAGCTGCAGCGGCTATAACCTAATTTCTATTATTCCCACAGACTCTGAACATTCCGCCGTCGCTGGTGCCCATCAAGACGGAGACAGTGGAGCATACCGCAAATTAATTAAGTTAAACACACCAAACCGACGACACCGCCAGCCGCGCCGACGTTGACGATGACGACCGCCACGACATTCGGTCCGTGCTAATCACGTGCATCAACAATTGCTGGCGGTCACTCCTGGCCAGCCGGCCGTCCATATTTGAGCATTTGCGCTACTCCCAGTCTAGTTAGTTGTACGGCGGACCATAAAACGTGGCGAAGAATAAACGGAAAACTCGGAGAAAATTGTTTTGCGGCGCATCAAATGTGAAAATCAAATAAGGAGCATCGCATCACTTGGCCGGCTGCCTGGCCATGGCAGCGACTGCTGGTCAAATATCTCAGCCGTTATCCACTGCAGACAATGACGACGACTGCAAAGGCGCGAGTGTGAGAACTTTTTTCCAAACAAACGTTTCTGGTGATTTATTTATTTTCTCGTTTTCTTCGAACGCGCACAGTGGGTCGGGTTTGTTGGTTGTGGAGGGGAGCGTTCATTATCATTTTAAAGCAGTAATTGAAATAATTGTGTAAGAAAAATAATAAAGTAAAAAAACAAATTACAATATTAACAATTTGATAAATAACAAAAGTCTTATAAATTTGTGTTAATGGAATTAACAACAATTAAAAACTGAGGATTCAACTTTTTATATAAATTAGTTTTTTTTAATGTTTTGTGGTTTTTTAATATTTGAATTTTTTTTTATATTAATATTCTGCATTCTGGTGGACGAAAACCTGTCGGAATTTTACTTCGCAAACTTTACTGTTATTAG
This sequence comes from Lissocephala sabroskyi, assembly GCA_037075105.1. Lineage (NCBI taxonomy): Eukaryota > Metazoa > Arthropoda > Insecta > Diptera > Drosophilidae > Lissocephala > Lissocephala sabroskyi. The sequence continues at coordinate 13,394 of JBAMCP010001603.1, forward strand.
GCAATATTTTAATTTATAATTAAGTTCGTTTCTTATATCGCTTTCAATATATTTATTATTAAATTAAAACTTACGTTTTAAATTGATTTTTCTAAATTATTATACATATTTAAATTCCCTTGTAGATTCTGGTGGAAAATAACCTCTCGGAATTTTATTTCGCAAAATTTACTGTCTTGAGAAAATATTTTAATTTATAATTTAGTACTTTTCTTATATCGCTTTCAATTTATTTTTTTTTAATACAAATTTAAGATTGAAATTCATTTTTCAAAATTATTTTATTTTAACTTCTTTTTAGATTCTAATAACCTCTAAGAATTTTATTTCTCAAAATATATTTATCATCCTCTAACAAAATTTTAAATAATATTGAACATATTTTTTAAGCTATTTATTTTTCCAAATTAATGAATTTGATTATCCTATTTTACTGTTTTTAAGCTTTCTTTTTATTTCTTATATCTCTATTGATAGATTTATTGAGAGACTATTTATTTATTCTTTTTAAAATGATTTTAATTGAATTTATATTTCATCTCTTTGAAATCAATTCTTTTACAAATCTTTCCATCTTTCCTTTAGTTTCTTTCCTTCTCCGCCTTCTTGGATGCGACCCACTGTGCTTTGGGGTGGCTTTGCCTTGGCTTTGAATTCCTTTACAGAATTTGGGTTACGAGCTGAGCGAGTGTCGCCAAATACGGAAACCTTGAGCATCTGCCCGCCTGACAAGGCGGCCAGGTCCGGGGTCGGGGTCCTGGTTTGCCAGAAATCGTAAGCTTCATTCTTCGATTGCTTTGGAGTTGGCCGTGTGCTTGATATGTTCATTTAATTCATCGCGGCCCACACATAAAAAAACATTCAGTGGCGTCGCCAACCAACCTGAGGCGGCCTGAGGCCCCGGCCTGTGGACCCGGCCACGCCACTGGACCGGACCGGCTGACGGGCCGACTTTATTTGTGAATGAAACGAACATATGAGGCCGACGGTGGCTTGTTGCCGTCGCTGGGCCGCTGCGCGTAGGTTTGCTGGACAACAACAACAACCACAAAGGCGTTCGCTGCTCGAATGTCAGTGGTCGTGTCGCTCCGCTCGCTGCCGTTGCAGGCCGTCGCCGTTGCCGGGCCGGCGGCAGTTGAGTTTGCGTTGTCGGTGCGTTCGGTTGGTCTGAGCGCGCAGAGCAGCGAGTGGAAGTCTGAAATTTTCTCAAGTCGCTTGTTTGTTGGTTTTATGGTCTCGCCAGCAGTTGTGTAAACAAATAGATCGGGCCTCAAAAAAAAGGCAAATATCGTACGAATTCTGTGCTGTGCCCGCGTTCGCTGTTTAAGTCATTCGTTGTAATTGCCAGCGATCAATTGAGCGAATGCATAATGAGACTCGCCGTGCGCTGAATCGCCAGTGAAGAAAAACGAGAGAACAAAAGTCCCTGTGGCCGGTGTGAGGACGAGGCATCCGTTTCCGGTTCTTTCAGTGGGACCTTCTGTTGTTTGATTGCAGGCACCGCCCGCGGCTGCCTTTCCATGAATGAATTTTCATTTCTTTTTCGTTTCTACCTACGCGACTGCGGCCTCATTCAAGTCCGGCGGTGTCAACTGGGCGCATTGTTCCGTCCATCGCCCGGCGTGCCGGTGCTGTAAAGATCTTTATCGCATTTTAAATGCCCAGAACTCTGGCGGCCTCACAGTCCCAGACACTCAAATAGAGCAGCCTGTGAGTCATTCGACGGATCGAACCGATTCCCCTCGTTTGGAGTTCTGTTTGAGCTTCGCACGCTGATAAGAACCCGCCGCCAACATTAGAGAAATCCGAGCCCAGGACCGCCCCCCGCACGCGTCAACGATGTGGCCCGGCCAATTGAGGTGAGTCAATTTCGAGAATTGAAGGTTTTAGCGGCCGAGTGTTAATTTTATAGGCGCACTCATTTGGGCCGCCAGCTATTCCTTCTTGGGCGGGTTCGGAAGTAATTTTGTGGCCGAAACTCGAACAGTTTCAATTAATTTTAGTTGTTGGAAAATCCACTTCCGTTTTTGGCCGCTAATTGCGCCGCTCGCTGTCAAATGTTCGGGCATTAAAAAAGCCAAATAATTTACATTTAAAACAAAAGAAATGGAAAACTTTCAGGTGGAAAAAATTGCCGTATTTATTGTAGTTGCTTGCGGGGCGGGGCGGATGAGTCGGGGGAGCAGCCCGAAAATAAAACTCCGGAAAGTTTCGTCAACCTACACAGAAATTTCAGACTCGACAGCTCAAAGCCAACAGTCAGTGACGAGGGCAGCTCGAGAAGTTTCCAGGAGTCCTAAATAAGATTCTTTAAGGTTCAAAAACCATAAATAATTTGCTTATTAAAGGAGACGGAATTTTATTTGGGCTCTAACGTACCGATTTCTTTAAGAAGTTACGGATCGCCCCTCGTCGTGTTCCCCACACAGTTTACCCGCAATTAGGGCTTTGTTTTCGTTGCCTTTTATTTTCTTTCTCTGAAATTTTCATTGCTGTTTTAGTTACCAGCAGTTTTCGGTTTCCGACTCTTTCGGTTCTCCATTTCCAGCTCGTCTAATTTCATTTATCTCATCATTTTCACAGCAGGCAATGCGTATTCCCCTCCCCTCCCCTCCACGAGGGTTGTGTGTTTTCATTCAAAGTTTCGTTTTGGTTTCCGTCGGCGTTGCCGGTTTTGGGCCGCCGCCCACACGAATCTCTCTTCCATTTTTAGTTTCCATTAAAAAAATCGTTTATAATTAATGTTTATATAATTTTTCGTATACTTCTTTTACATGTGTGCTCATTAGCCGCTTGGCTGCCTGGCTGACTTTTTATTTAGTGTGTGTTTTTTGGCAAGATTCTGTTTTTTTGTCGCCGTGTCACAGTGGCAAGTTTGTGGCCTGAGTCTTTTGTTTCTTTTTTTCGGCACGACGGCTGCTGGTGGGCGTCATTTAAAACCCATTTGGCCTGCAGTTGTCGAGGAAGCGCGGGCTGCCCAAGTTTCACGGCTAATTAAATATCTTTCTGTCGGATATTCAAGAATGTTTTCTGTACACAAATTTGTATAAGCCCGGAGATTTCTCTCAGTGCAGCCGACAACACAGCCGCCGCCATCCATCCATCCATTCACTTAGCATATTTACTCCTCCGCAGCGTTCACAATTTCTTGCCATACAAGTTAAGCGGCTGGCGATTTTTGTGTGGGTTTTTCGGGGCTCTTTTCTCTCAACAGACAGACGGACGGATGGACGGTTGGACGGGCTGACCGCCAACACTGATCACGGCTAGATCGAGTCAATGCGGTCGATGCTTCTGTCAAGTCGACAGCCCAGCGAGCTGGCATTTCAGTCCGTCTGCCTGTCGTCTCATGGTGTGTGTGTTTTTTTGTGTGTGTGGCTTGTCAGCAGCCCGGCCAATGGGACTTTAAATAATTGTAATTTAGACCGAAAATAATCAATTCTATTTGGCTTTTTCCGGCCCTGCAACTCAATAGCCCCGCAAACTGACTCAGTGCCGCCTGCCGGTCGGTCGGCTCAATCGATCGGTTGGGTTAGCTGATCCGCTCGAGGCTATTAACGCCCACAGCAGCGACAATCGGCATTTTCCCCTCTCTCCGTGTCTCGTAATTTCGAGCTGAATGTAAATCGAAAATCAGTGGGCTTATTGAGTTGCTTTCTTCTGTTTATTTTCCTCCGAGTTTCTTTTATTTTTTATTAATTTTGACGACGCGTCTGGCGGCTCTGCGGGCTTTCCAAATGTCACAATTAACAGGAAACTTTGCATATCGCACGTTGGCGGCGCCATCGGCCGCGTGGGCAGTGAACTTGGACGGAGGAACCCCTCGGGACTGCCAGGAAATGCAAATGCAAAGGCATTTAAGTTATTTTAAATTCTGCTGGGGTTAGGCGAGGATATTGTGAAACAGGCGAGGGCTTGAAATTCTTGTCTCGCAGTTTCTGGTGATCCGCAGCATCTCGTGAATTTGGATTTTTCGGTGTGTTTAATTTTGTTACTTGTAAAGTCAAAGCGGCTGCAAAGTAAAATTGAAAACCCGTTTGTCTGGTAAGCAGCCAATTCAAGCAGCCAGTCAGCCTCCACTTCAGTCGACCGGAGGAAAAAAAAAATTAAATAAAATTAGTTTTATTTCGAGAGTGGGCCGATGGAAAACGGAAACGTGTGGGTGATGACGCGCGACTTGAATTGTTGGCACTTTGCTGGCCGGCCAGTTCTCCATGGTTGGGTTTCTTATATTTTCTGTGTTACTATTGTTGTTGTAAGGCAAATTACTTTTTAATTGAACGAGCACGTGGGCCGCGGCGAGCTGGCCAAACAAAAAATGTAAATCCAACTGAATTTGCACACAAACTGCCGCTCTAATCTCATCCATAAAACATAAATCCATCTCCCCACTGAAAGAAGAGAAGCGGCACAAAGGCCTCGATAAATAAACAAAATAAATCCCAATAGCCGAGAAGAAGTCCCGGAAAGTAAACAAACCATTGGAAACGACTTTAAGCCGGGATTTCGGGCCGGCAGGAAGGCCAACAAATGCCGAGCCTAAGCCTCCGATTCATGGCCGCGGGATCCCCGGCTTCTTTATGTGGTGGCTGCCTGCCTCTGCATTTAATTTAAATTAAATTGGTTTTTTCATTCGCCTGCCTGGCAGCCCTCGCCGTGGCCCTTTCGGCCCGGGTCTTCGTCGGGGAGCTAAATGCATTTCGATGTGTGTTTTTTCTCGGCCATTTGCATATGAATGCCCGCAGCCTCGGGGCAACAACAAAAAGCAATTTGAAGTTGAATTTATGGGTCTGGCAGTCGGTGCAGCGGCGGTGGGTGCAGCGAGGACGACACTTTTAGGGATAATCAACTCCACTTCACCCAGTTTATCAGGCGATTCCGAATGCGTCTTCATGTCCGCCCACTCCACTCGGCTTGCCCTGTCCACGGTCCACTTGACGGAGTCGCTCTAATTTTGTTCGTGGCAAATTTGACTTTGTGTGGGGTGAGTCAAGTTCGTTTTTTCAGTCTTTTGTTTTGCTTGAGCGAATGACAAAAACACTTCAGCCTCGACCAGCAAAACCCGTGGGCTGCCCGCTTTCAATGTGGACTTTTAATAAGCTTAAATTTTGACACATTTCTGACGGTTTGTCGGTGATTTTGTGCTGCTGTTTAATTTTTCTCTTTCTTACAATTCGGTCTGGGCTCCATTATTAACCCATTAAAACCCCCGTGACAGGTGCGATTGAGAGGGCGATTGAAACGCAAATATTTCAAGATCTAAACACAAATCCTCAGAGCACTTAAATTATTACAGAAAGCGGGGAAAAAGTATTTTTAAAACTGGAATCTGTTTTAAATCTTCTCCAACGATCTTTAGGAAGCCAGGGATTTTAATGTTTATAATTCTTGAAGTAGCCTTCTAATGAGATTTTAAGGGAAAGAAATTCCGCAGCTCCTGGAAACATAGTCTTTAAAGTCTTTAAAATATTTTTAATTTGGCCCGGGGAGTGAATACGATCAGGTTTTCTATTTCTGGTCAAATCATATTTTTTTCTTTAAGAGAATTAATTCCTCTTTTAGAAAACACATTGCTGTGAGTTTAGGACTTTAATTTGTGATCTGAATATATTTATTTTGTGTTCGTAAGACGATCGATTCATAGATCGGTTTGTCAGCATTTTAGGTTAAAATTGCTGGGAGTGAGATCCAAAATATAATATTTAATAATATTTTCATACAATACCAAAGTTCATACTTCAATCTTTTCAGATAAAACGTTCAATTTGAAACATAACCAAGAACCTTTAACGGAGTCTCTCCACCTTAAAACCCTACTTACCTTCTCGTTAGACATTAGTTGCCTTGAGAGTTCTTTTAAAGACTTCTTCACACCCCAAAGCAGAAGTTTGTAGATCTATTCTTCGAATTTGAGATGCTTAGAGAGATTTCGAAATCTCTACGTGCCTTTTCGAGGTGGAATTCAATCTGATTAGGGGATTTCTTTTTTAAAGACATTTCCAGTTCCTGTGGCCTGCAGCAGCGTGAGAATTTTAAAGAGCCGGGCATTTATGCCTTTTGTGTTTATTTACCCAAAGGACAACATCCGTTTCCGTCTTAATCCACACAGGAGGCGACCTCCCCCTCCCTCTACACACACTCACCTCGATGGGCCACCGAAAAACCAGCAAGAATAAGAAGCGGCCAAGCGGCTTCGACAATAAAAGAAAAGGGCTGACTGGCCGACTGGCTGGCCGCACAATTAAATCCCTTTCAGTGCTTCCTGCTCGGCTCGTCTGTCGGTTGTCTGCGTGTCGGTTTGTCTGTTTGGCCTCTCACTCCGCTCATTGGCGTTTCGCATGCTAAATACCTTGGCCGTTTTTACCACAATTGCGGCTACTTCAATTTCAAAATGCGGCTGCCACAGCTGCTGCGGTCGCTGCCGGTGCTAGTGGCGGGGCGGCTTTGTTGCCTCACGTCGCGGCGACGGCACTGGCTGTTGCCTTTTGGGGCCTCGGAGAGTTCGGAGTGCCGCACAAATCAGCAAACGTCACGTTTGCG
>JBAMCP010001604.1:0-19931 GCA_037075105.1 Lissocephala sabroskyi
CCTACACGAACAGCCTGTGAGGCACAGGCGCAGACAAAGTACCAACCAAAATGAACAAACTGATCAGCGCTAATCTCGAATTCGTGCGTGAGGACGATTTCGTCGAATACTACATATTCCCCAAGCTAAAAGCCGACACGGACAATGAAGAGCAACTGCGTCAGCAACTGGACCAAGCCCAGGCCGAGTGCCTGGCCATTGCCCAGGAAAAGATTACCGAACGCGGCTATATTTGGCACAAAGATGAATTTCAATTATTAGTGCGCACCGGAAGCGCCCAGGAGCGTCTGCTCAACGACGAAACGGCCCCCAACCAAGACGGTGAGTAGCCCCCGCCGCCCGCCGCCAGCGTTCTAAATTTAAACCTCCTGCATTGGCAAACAGGTGAAGGCGGGAACACCCTGCCGCCGCATCTGCACGGCGTCACCCATTACGGCGACAACATAGCGGACGAATGGTTCATTGTGTTCCTGCTGGTGGAGCTGACCAAGCGCCTGCCCGACTGCATAGCCCGTGTAAGCGATGCCGACGGCGAGTTCCTTCTCATCGAAGCAGCCGACGTGCTGCCCGACTGGGCCAGCCCGGAGACCTGCGAGCAGCGCGTCTACATAGTCAACGGCAGCCTGCAGCTGGTCCAGAACTCGCCGTCCACCAGCCAGGGCCAGACCATGCCCATGGCCACGGCCGTCAGCCGCATTCGCTTGAATCCCACGCTCTACCGCTGCTCCAAGGACATACAGAAGAGCATTGAGTCCCGGCTCAGGGAGTTCCAGCCGGCCAAGACCCACATATCCATCCACCGCCAGGTGGTGCAGCTGCCGCAGAACGCAGCTGTCCTCCTGAAGCAGCGGCCGGGCCTGATTGCCGCAGCCGCGCGGGCCTTTTGCGAGCGCGACACTTTGGACGCCAAGGCCTTGCGGTCTATGCGCTTCTTTCCGCCCGAATCCCCGCGGGTGCGCACGAATGTGCCCTTCACCCGCTGCCTGTACGCCATGCTGATGCACAACCAGTACACGCCGGACCGCAAGGTGGGCTGGCAGTTGACCAGTGCCGGGGCTGGCGAGGAGTTTAAGGAGCAGCTGCTGGGCATAAAGATTGCCAGTGGCCTGGAGATTCTGGCCGCCCAGGGCAAGCAAAGCAGCGAGCAGCTGGACCAGACGCCGGCCTGGCGGGCCTACGTGCGCAGCCTGCAGGCCAAGGGCTACTTCCGGGACAATCTGGAGGGCAGTGCCGAGCACCAGCGGCTGCTGGCCACGGCCCAGGACTACTACCGGCAGAACCAGTCGCGTTTCCGCACGGCTCCTTTGGTGGGGGCGGAGATTCTGGACTTGCTGCTGCACTCGGGGGAGAGCGGCGGCGAGCAGCTGCGCGATGAGCAGAACAATTTGCAGCCCAGCGACCCGGACGACTGGCTGAACATCAGCGCCGAGGATCTGGACGCCATGCTCATGGATCGCTATGGACCGCAGAAGCTGTTCAAGCCGAACGGCGACATGAACGCGGCGCAGTTCACCAAGCAGCTGTCGGAGTTCCTGGAGCAGCAGTCCAACTTTGAGGGCATCGAGCCGCAGGAGGCCCTGGAGGAGCTGGACTCGGACGATGATGAGCCGGTGGCGGGGGCGAATCCGGCCGAGCGCAAGGAGCAATTCCGGGCCAAGGTCAAGAAGAACAACTCGATGAGGAAGGCCTGCCAGCGGAACTCGCTGCTGGTGGAGTCCGAGGAGCAGGACAGCACCCACGTGAAGAACTTCCTGGACTTTGTGATACCCGAGGACAACTGGGACTCCACCTCCGAGATGAGCGACTACGCGGACGAGGACGAACTGGAGCGTCATTTCGATGCCCTGTCCTCGGGCGGTGGCGGCGGTTTGGACCGCAATATCAAATCCTACATGGACCAAATGGACCGCGAATTATCCCACACCACCATGGGCAGGTCCTTCCGGCCCCAGGGCAGTGGCTCAAAGGCCGACGATGACTTTGACGACATCGAGGACTTCGAGCCCATCAACATCGACGTGAACACGCTGAAGAACATGATGGACAGCTACAAGTCGCAGGTGGGCGGGGCAGGTCCTGTGTCGAACCTGCTGAGCGCCATGGGCGCGGGAATGTCAGGGGCCAGCGAGAAGCCGAAGGATCTGTCCGAGTCGGCCGTTTAATTGGTGTTTTTTTCAGCGCTTAATAAAACGAAACTTGTATTGTGGAAAAATCAAGGACATGCTGATTGATTCTAATCCTTGGTGGCAGGCACAAAGTTCCCATAATCCCGCCGCACATTCATGGGCGGCCCAGGCCTCCGGTCGTTGTTTCTCTCCCGGTCGCCGTCATGCCAACGATTCCGCCGTCCATGGTCTGCCAAAGGTAAATGCTTAATAAATATCCTTTCCAAGGAATCGATTTATTACCTTTGTAGCCTCGCTGGCGATCGTCGTGGTGGTGATTGTAGCCGCCGCCTCCGCCGCCGCCACGCCTGTTCCAGCCGCTGCCGCGGCGATGTCCGCCGTTGTAGCGGTTGTTGTAAGGATGGTGCCTGTCGCCGCCAGGACCGTTGCTGCCACTGCCGTTCCAGTAGTCCACAATGGGCGGCTGGGGATCGGGTTTGCTGCAGTGCTCCATGAATTCGGGGTCGTTGGCGGTGTAGCGGGCGGCGAACTCGGCTTCGCATTCGTCTAGGAAATCGACGTCTCTGTCGGTGAGGCGGTTAATCTTGCGGTTCGGATCAACCATATTGCTCGATAATTGCAAGAAATTAATAAAATTTAAGGGAAAACGTTTAAAAAGTGCAAACAACAAAATATAATGTGGATTTTGCCAATCACCGGTTACGTTGACAACGCTCGCTGCGAATGGCCGGCAAAGAAGAAGCACGGCCAGAAAAAAGAGCGTGAGAATTGTGGAAAATGTGGACGCGATAAATGAAAATGAGATGCAACAAGCCATCCAACAAATGCACATATCAGTTGGCATAGAAATTCTTAAAACGTGGTTCTGCCCCACACCGCTGCTGGCCATGCCACGTCGCGTAATTAACACAAAAACACCTCCAACTCCACCATCGCCGCCACGGCCGCGACCGCGACCACGAAAATCAACAGAATTTCCCAACTCCCAATACCAAATTCGCCCTCGCCCGTGCCCATAATGGAGCAGCAGTACCTGTCTATGCGCTGGGTGCGTCGCTACCGGCCATTCTTCATAGTCATACTCCTAATCATCGCCATACAAGTGTTCCTGGCCTACAAATCCAACGACATTGCCACCAGCGGCGGCGGCGGCGGTGGAGGCATCGATTTGGTCAGCGCCCTGCGCAAACGTGAGGCTCCCAGGACTCTAGCACCAGCAACCAAACCTCCGCCCACCACCACAACACCAACCGCAGCCCCACAGCCCAAGAATCAGCAAAGCCTCAGCCCCAACCACTTGGGCTTCCAGCCCGATTGTGATATCCAAGCCAAGGAGGCCATATCAGCGCTGCAGCGCGCCAAAACGAAAGACTGCCGTCAACATATCGCCCGCATTGCCTGTGCCATCCAGGCTGGCCGCTTCTATGCCCCCCAGCTCACCAGCAACTGCCCCACGGGCAACCACACGGCCAACGTCTCCCTGGGCTGCTACCGCGACGACAAGGAGCGCCGCCTGCTCAACGGCTACTTCACCAGCTTCAAGACCCTCAACTCGCCCAAGCGCTGCCTGGAGCTGTGCCTCCAATCGGGCTATCCCTTCGCGGGCGTCCAGTACGGCCGGGAATGCTTCTGTGGCTTCGACATGCCGCCCAGCGCCGCCAAGATTCCCGACTCCAGCTGCAACATCAAATGCCAGGGCAATGCCAAGGAAATCTGCGGCGGCTACTACGCCATGAATGTCTACGAAACCGGGATCACCAGTGAGTCCACCAAGAAACCCACGAAAATTCGACTTTATTGGTTTTTCTTTCCTGCAGAATTCACGGCCCAGGTGGCCGCCACCAGCCCGCTGCCCGAGCAGGAGCCGGTGAGGATTGCCTTCCTGCTGACCCTCAACGGACGAGCCCTGCGCCAGGTCCACCGCCTCATCCGGGCGCTCTATGCCCCCCAGCATGTCTACTACATTCACGTGGATGCGGTAAGCGTGGCCAAGACCGGATTTCATAATTAGACGGCCGAGCGTGCTAATTGATTGCTCAATTTACCGCTGACTTTCTCGTATTGCTCGACAAATTGTGAATACTCTTTTTATTTTTGCAGCGGCAGGATTATCTGTACCGCCAGCTGCTGGAGTTGGAGCCGAAGTTCCCCAACATACGCCTGGCGCGCACTCGCTTCTCCACGATCTGGGGCGGCGCCTCGCTGCTCACCATGCTGCTCCAGTCTATGGACGACCTGCTGCGCTCCCCTTGGCAGTGGGACTTTGTGATCAACCTAAGCGAGAGCGACTTCCCGGTGAAAACCCTAGGCAAGCTGGTGGCCTTCCTGACCGCCAACCGCGGCCGCAACTTCGTCAAGAGCCACGGCCGCGAGACCCAGCGCTTCATCCAGAAGCAAGGACTGGACAAGACCTTCGTCGAGTGCGACACCCACATGTGGCGCATAGGCGACCGCCGCCTGCCCGCCGGCATCCAGGTGGACGGCGGCAGCGACTGGGTGGCCCTGTCCCGGCCGTTCGTGGACTACGTCACGCATCCTGCGGCAGACAATGAACTGCTGCAGGAGTTGCTGCTGATCTTCCGCCACACCCTGCTGCCGGCCGAGTCCTTCTTCCACACGGTGCTGCGCAACACGGAGCACTGCGGCAGCTACGTGGACAACAACCTGCACGTGACCAACTGGAAGCGCAAGCAGGGCTGCAAGTGCCAATACAAGCACGTGGTGGACTGGTGCGGCTGCAGCCCGAACGACTTCAAGCCGGAGGACTGGAGCCGCCTCCAGGGCACTGAATCGAAGGCTCTCTTCTTTGCCCGCAAGTTCGAGCCGATCATCAACCAGGCGGTCCTGCTGCAGCTGGAGGAGTGGCTCTTTGGGCCCTACACCAGCGAGTATGCCAACCTCCATGGCTACTGGCAGTCGCTGTACCACAGCCAGGATGTCCATGGCCTGGGCGATGACTTGGCCCGCAGCGTGGGCGAGAGTTTGATGCGCTTGGCCGGGCGGGCCTTCCATCTCGAGGCCGTGGAGCTGATGGAACTCACCCACTACCTGCACCGGGACCAGTACAAGGGCTTCTTGGTGAGGTTCCGGGCCCGGCGCTTGGGCGGAGAGGAAGTCCTGGAGCTGGAGACCCGCGTGAGGCCCGTGGAGTATGGGAAGGTGGCCAAGAATGCGCGCTTCACTAAGCGGCTGCGCAACTTTGAGGTGTCCACGGACTTCGACCAGAAGGAGCAGGTGGCCAGGAACCTGGCCAAGCTAATGGGCCCGCACAGCGATCTGATCCTCAGCTACACCTACCAGGGCCTGGCCAACCAGGAGTCCTCGCATTCGTACAACCTCACGCTGCTCTGGCTGGACCCGCTGGGCCGGCTGCAGGACTTCAACGAGCTGCACGTCGAGGAGTCCCAGAGCGATGTGATCAACCACTCGAAGACTTTGCTCAAACCTCCCCTAACGCCGGGCGTGTGGACGGCCAAGCTCATTGGACGCACCTCCATCTATGCCCAGGTGAAGTTCCTGATAGCCCCGCTGGCCTTCCACAAGGCCAAGCCCATAACCACCGAGCAGTTGGCTAGCCAGCTCAATGGCGGCCTGGCCGTGGCCCTGCCCCAGGACTTCAAAATGCCGGCCGAATGGACGCAGTACCTGCTGCCCGAGGAAGAGCAGCGGCAGCTGCGCGAGCAGGCCCAGGCCAATGGCCGGCTGACGGGCCCGGAGCTGCTCAACTGGCTGGACGGCCTGGTGGCCAAGTTCTTCCAGCTGCGGGAGTCGTGCGCGGTGGGTGAGTCTGCCAGACGGCTGTCCAATGCGGCCGTGGCGGCCTTGCCGCTTTGCAGCGACACCAGCTGGAGTTCCCTGGCTGCCGATCCCAAGAGCGATGTGGATGAGTTGCTCAAGCGGCGGTGAGGGGAGTTTTGTTAAAGTTGAAGGAGCGGATTGATCAAATTTTGTTGATTATACCAAAGTGTTTTTTATCCTGTCTAACTGTAAATACGTAGCCACAACCGAAGGAACTTAAACTCACCCAAATACTCTTGAAATTTTGCTCACTTTTGGTCAACTTCATGCACTTGAATTTTCGTCAGTGGTTTTTTTGTTGTTTTAAAGGATTTGTGATACGAATTGAAGGATTCGCGTGTGTAAATATGCTTTGTATTCTGTGTGCCACAATTTCCTGCCGGGCAAGCAATTCTTTTTAAATATAATCAAACGATTTTCAAATTATCTGCGGCCTGTTTTTAAGGTATTTCTGTTGTTCTATTTAAAGCCAGTGACATTTGTACTGCTGGTTGGCGGACATTTGCGAGCCTTAGATGCACAGGTCCTCGTCGGGATCCTCCTCGTCGAAGTCATCGCAGGCATCGGGAGTGTAGATGATGTTGCCCTCGGCCGGCTCGCTGGTCCGTTCGTAGGGCAGCTGCAGGGCATTGCGGGCCACCATTTCGTCCTCGTCCAGTTCGATTTTGAAAGTGCCACCCGCCGGCTCGGCCGGAGCATCGTTTTCATTTTTAACCACAGCCGCCGCAGCGGACTCGCCGGCCGGGGCAATCGGTGCCACTTGGAATTGCGTTTTGGTCACTTGGGAGTTGTAGCGTTTGTAGGTGACACCGCCGCCCGGCTTGCGGCTCACGAGGGAGAGAGTGGTGTCCGTTTCCAGGCGCAAAATCAACTCGGCCATGTACTCGCAGCCGGCCAGGATGTAGGCGGCATCCTCGTGGAGCAAATGCTGGGGCGAGGCCCAGAGGAATATGCGGCGTATGTGCTCGGCCCGGCGCAGCTTGTTCAGAAACTCAAAGATGTAGGCGGGCGTCTGATAGCAGAGCAAGTCGGCCAATGTGGGCAGAATAACATTGTGGCCGGCTTTTGGTGATGAGGGGTCGTCGCTGGCAGTGCTGTTGCTGCTGGGGCTGTTGTTGTTGTTGTTGTTGATGTTGGCACTCTCGGTGAGCAGTGCCTCGTAGTTGGCCACGTGCTTTGGCTGCATTTCAATGCAGCCCGCCTCTTGACCCTGCTCGTGCAGCAGTTGGCCAATGAACTTTTGGGCAATGCGCTCGCGGTTGCTCTCATCTGAAAAATGGCGGAATTCGGTTATCAATTTTTGCCTGAAGAATACGGGGGCGACGTGTGGGGGTAGCCAATACTTGCCGATGATGAGAATGAATTTTTGGTTGGTTACCACCAAATTGGAGAGCATTATGGTAGATTTTTCTGCATTTATTTAAATCCGAAAATTTTGTCTAACGCGCTTTCAATTTTTGTGCTGGCAGCAAATCAGCTGTTTGGTAGGCCTGCCAACTTGATTTTATGCCTAATTGTAAAAATAATCGTATGCCAGTATCGATAGTGGTCCACAGTCCGACAGCATTGGCAAGTTATTTTCGATCTGGCAGCCCTCGCCCTATAGATGATTGCTCAGCCGCCCAAAAGCTCATGCGCGCAACACTCATTTAACGGCTGGGCGGTGGACGGAAGGAATCGCTGCGGCTCCGAACGGATTATTTAACGCGTTGTAAAAATGGCTACGCCAGAGATTGCACCCAAAGTAGAACTCCGACACTTGCAACAGTAACGCCTCTCCTCTCCCCCCCACCCAATCGAAATTTACGGTTCCTCGCGTGTGTGTGTGTGTGCGCCTCTCTCATTTTAAGTGCGTGTGTGTGTGTGTGTTTTTTTGTTCTTAGTTTAGTTAAAAAAAAGAAAAATAAAATATCCGCTGCCTATATATAGATATATACACAGCGATATTCTATATATGCACATAATAACCAACAACTAAAACGAAATGGGAAATCAGCCTGGCAAATTGCATGCCCACACCCAAAGCGGCCGCCCCAAAAAGAACGTCCATTGGAAATCCGCAGGCAAGTGTTAAAAATCGACAAAAACCTCAACCCAAAAACCGTAAATTCCTGTATAGAGGCTAAGAATTCTAATTGACAAACGGCCCGGCCCCAAGAAATGGTGGGAGCGCTAGAAATTCGTTTATTTTTAGACACTCGGCATACTCGAAAGTGGTTGCCTCGCCCGCCCCATCCCCCCCATCCCCCGTCCAACCGTCTGTTCTCCGAGACGGGCCAAGTAATGTTCGGCCGACAATTTGAGTCCCATGATTTTTTTGTACAATCTTTCAACCTGTGTTTGTTTTCAGAACGACCTTCGGCCCCGGGGCGGCCCATTTTGACGCCGCTGTCGGAGCAGCAGCCCGATGTGGTCAACCTGCGCTGGGAGCGGCCCCTGCTGGACGGCGGCTCCCCCATCACCGGCTACATTGTGGAGCACCGGCGCATGGGCTCCCCCCACTGGGTGCGCTCCACGCCCATGCCCATCCTGGCCTGCGAGGTGTCCATCAGTGGCCTGGAGCCCGGCTGGCGCTACCAGTTTCGGGCCTTTGCCGAGAACATTGTGGGCCGCTCAGAGCCCAGCGATCTTTCCGACGCTCTCACGGTGACTCTGCAGCAAAGGAATCCCATCACCGTGCCGCGCTTCATCGAGGAGCTGGTGGACACAGCGGCTGTTGAGGACGAGCGTATCGAGTTCCGCGTGAGGATTCTGGGCGAGCCACCGCCGGAGGTAAACTGGTTCAAGGACGGCTACGAGATTTTCAGCAGCCGACGAACGAAGATCTTCAACGAAAACGACGTCAGTGTCCTGGTGATCCACCAGGTGGCGCTCACCGACGAGGGCGAGATCAAGTGCACGGCCACCAACCGCGCCGGGCATGTGGTGAGCAAGGCGCAGCTCACCGTCCAGGCCCCGCCCAAGATCCGCCTGCCGCGCACCTACGAGGACGGCCTGATCGTCGAGGCCGACGAGGTCCTGCGCCTCAAGGTCGGCATAGCCGGCCTGCCCCCGCCAATAGTCAGCTGGCTCCACGAGGGCGAAGTCCTAAACGAGGGCGGCCGCTTCGAAGTCACCAGCACGGAAAAGAACTCCCTCCTCAAGATCGACGGCGTCCAGCGCGAGGATCGTGGGGAGTACATGGTCCGGGCCTGGAACAGGCTCGGCGAGGACACGGCCGCCTTTTTGGTGACTGTGACCGCCCGCCCCAATCCCCCCGGCCGCGTGCGCCTGAACATGTCCTTCGGCAACTCGGCCACGCTGGCCTGGACGGCCCCCCTGGACGACGGCGGCTGCAAGATCGGCAACTACATTGTCGAGTACTTCCGCGTGGGCTGGAACGTGTGGCTCAAGGCGGCCACCACCCGCTCCCTGACCACCACCCTGAACGACCTGATCGAGGGCTCCGAGTACAAGTTCCGCGTGAAGGCCGAGAATCCCTACGGCCTGAGCGAGCCCTCCGAGGAGTCCGAAGTGCTTTTCATCCCCGATCCGAAAAGAGGCATCACCAAGCCCAAATCGGCCACGAGGATAGCCGAGGCCAAGCCTGTGCCGCCGCGCAGGAAGACTTTGTCGCCGCCGCGGCCGCAGGCCGATGCCGCCACGGGCATGTCGCCCAAGCAGTCGCCTACAGCCTTGCGCCGGTCTAAGCCCAAGCCGGAGCTGGTGGACAACGAAGACCTGCACCGGGAGATGTCCTACGGCACCTCGGACCAGGCCTTGCGCCGGGATGTGCGCAAGAGTCCCTCCATGAGCAGCGCCGACTCGGCAGCCGTGAATGCCAATCCACCGGCCCCCAAACTCAACCTCACGGTGATCACCAAGACCGCCTTGGCCCAGCGGGAGGAGGAACCACCCAAATCGCCCCAACGCACACCCAACGCCTCGCCACTAAAGCTGTTCAATCTGAAGCCCCTGGGCGGCCCAGCGCCACTGCCACTGCCAGCGGAGCCGCTCAGTCCCGGGAAGAAGCTGCTGCCGCTTAGGAAAAGTCCCACGCCGCCGGAGCCCATCAAATCCACGCCAGCCCTGCAGCGCAGCGCCGAGCCCGTGGAGCTGGGAGTCAACCAAAACGTGCGCCGGTATTCCGGCCAGGCGCTGAGCCCGGCCAAGCATGTGCCCGGGCTGGCCATTGCCATAGCCACGAGTGCGCTGGGCGGCGAGAAGCTGCCCACGCCCAGCATCGAGATCAGCGCCCCGCCGGCTGGGGAGTCCAAGATCCAAGAGGCCCTGGCCCAGGTGGCTCCAGTGGCTGCCGCGCCGGCAGTTGCACTGCCAGTTACCCCAGAGCAAGAGCATCCTCTGCGTCCAAGCGACAAGCACGACGAAGTCCACACGAGCAACGAGTTTATGCTCTTCGTCTTCGACAAGAACACCAAGGTCAAGGATAAAGACAGTGAGTATCCTTTTGGAGAACTGTTCAGCTTTATTGATTGTCTGTTTTGCAGAAGAGGATTCCTTTGAATTGGACCTGGAGGATGCCATACAGCCGCCGCCCATTTCCATCTCCGCCCCGGACTTGGCCTTCCTGGAGTTCTCCAACCTGCAGACCACCTTCCCCCTGCGCCGCTCGGTCAGCTCCACGGAGCTGCTCTACGAGCGGGCCATGGCCCGTTTCTACGAGGCCGTCGAGCTCGAGCAGGCGGAGAAGGCGCGCAAGTCGAAGGTCTCCCCGGACAGGCTGGCGGCCCCCGCGCGCAAGCGCCTGGGCTCCATGTCCGAGGCCGAGCGGCTGTCCTTCGAGCGGCGTAGCGAGCTGCGCCGTCAGTCCACCGATGTCGTCCAGGACCTCAAGCAGCAGTTGGCCTGCGGCCGCTGGGGCTCGCGCGAGAACATCAGCGAGATGAAGCCTTTGGCCAGGACCACTGGCGGTTTGCTGGAAGAGGATCTGGCCAGGCATTTGGCCGAAGAGGAGGAGTTCTCGGAGAGCACAGCCGAAGACAGCGAGGAGGACGAAGAGCAGCCGCGCCAGCAGCCCAGCTATGACCTGGGCAGCGACTACACCGAGAGCACTGCCTCCTCCGACCAGGACTCCATTGAGAAGTTCAAAATGGAGATGATGGCGCGCACCCACTCGCCCAGCCCGCGGGACCTGGAGACCTACCACCCCCGCAATATGAGCGCTGGGACTTTCACGCCCTACCGGGCGCCCACCCCAGAGCAGGCGGCCGTGGTGCTCACCCGTCCAGTGCCGCTGCCCAGCCCGGACTTTGTGCCCAAGCCGATCCTGAAACGGCCGGCCAGCGAGGCCGTGGAGGCAACTGTGCCAACCGCTGCCCCAGCCTCGCCCAACTTGGGAGAAAGCAGTCCAGTGGCTGCGGCGCCGAGCAACCTGGCCAAGGGTTTGAAGTCCTTCTTCAGCCGGGACAAGCGCTCGGCCACGGAGAAGAACACAGAGGCCAATGAGGAGATCTCGAATCCCCTGGAGAAGACCAATGCCGCGGCCATAGCCGCCGAGGTGGAGGCCAAGCGCAAGGCCAAGGAGGAGGAGGACAAGAAGCGCGACGAGGAGCAGCTGCTCATGCAGGAGGAGGCCCATGCGGCCGTCGACCACTACAGCGACCTGGTGCAGTCCGTGGGCAGCAGCCACCGCTACCACACGCCGCTCTACCTGGACCGCGACGAGCTGAAGCGGGCGGCCGCCCGGGCAGCCGCGGAGTCGGGCGAAGACGAGGAAGCGGCTGATTTGTCCCAGCGCCGGGCCCCCGAGCAAGAGGACAGCCTCCTGCTGGCCCCGCCGCCGGTCAGCCGCGAGCGCAGGCTTTCGATTTCCGAACGCGAGCAGCTGGTCCATGTGCGCGATGTGGCCAGCAATTTGGCCGTGCAGGACCAAAAGCCCAAAGACCCCGACACGCCGCCAGCCAAGGAGGAGTCGCAGGAGCCTGAGTATCCCACAGTGCTGGTGGTGCCGCCGCCGGTGACCAAGAACAAGACCTTCGACGAGAGCGAGACGCTGGTCAGCGAGACAGTGGAGGCCCGGCCCGATGCCCGGGGACGCACCCGCCTGGTGAAGGTGAAGCGCATCATCAAGCGCAGGATTCCCTCCAGCACAAGGTCGAGGGACAGTTCGTTGAGCCGGCCACCGAGCAGTGTGCCCGGGGAGAGGAGTCCCCTGCCGGTGGCGCTGCCGGCGCAGGACTCATCGGAAAAGACAACCACCTTGGCCTTGATGGAATCCGAGGAGCAGACGCATGAGAAGGTGCGTTCGGCGCTGAGCTACTCGACGGACTTGGTGCTGTTCCTGGTGGCCTGCTATGTGTATTTGTTTAAGGACGCCCGCCTAGTGCTGCCCATTTTGGGGCTCATCATTTATCGGCAGCTGGGCGAGGCCATTCGCAGCTGCATACCGAATTGGATGCGGCGCAAGGGCAACGACGGCGGCTGAGGGCGCCCCGCCTGCGTTTATCGGTTAAGCTAGGATAATTTGATTTCTCTATCAGCCCATCCATGCATTGTGTATTTGTTAAACTAAATGGATCCGGAGGCCATGGAAACTGCTGGCCGGATCTTAAGCTAAGTCTCGACAGCCGGAGGAGGGAAGTCTTCGGTTTGGTCCATCGATTTATATGTATACGCTACGAGTTTTCACGAAGAATTGAGAGTTTTGTGTTCGTTTTATGGTTCATTGTCGGTCCCCTGCATTGTTATTTAATTTGAAAATAAAGCACCCAAATCGAAAGTCCCCAACTTATTATTCAAACATGGCGTCGATACTTTCACTCGAAGTATCGATACCAAGGCTTAGCCTAATGTTATTCGATAGCAGCAGTCTATCGACTCTATTGGTGCCCAATGGCATCTCTCGTGTTATCGATTTTTATATCATTTCCCGCCAAACATTGAAATGCAAATAATTTCTAAGCGGATTATGCACTTCCGGAGTGACTAACCACAAACCATAAACAAATCGAAGCTTACCAACGTTAGAAGCTTATCAAAGTCAACACAGATGCTGCGACAAATTCCTCTGCCGCGGTCTTTTATCTCTCATCCGCTTATCTTTATCCCAAAAAGTATAAAAACCGACGCTTTCACTTGATTCCTAAAACTAATTTCGAACGAACCATGCAATCTGCATTCGCCTGCCTGTTGCTGCTTTGCGTGGGCGCCTTTGCCTTGGTGCCCCCCGCGCCATCCACCGCTGCGCCTGCCGGAGGAGCTGTGGTGCCGGCCACGCCTCCACCACCGCCCACGCTCACCCAGGATCTGGAGGAGATCTACCAGCTCATCCAGTTCAAGCCACTGAACGAACTGCTCGTGCGGTATTTGCTCAACGATGCCCAGTTCCAAAGCTTCGTGCGCATCCTGAACAGCAGAGCCGGTTTTGTGGCCCGCTGGCGCCTCCGCTCGCTGCCTGAGTTTGTGGTCTTCCAGCAGTGGGTCAACCAGCAGATGATGGCCTCCGGCGGCCCCTTGGAGCTCGAGGAGGGCAAGATGAAGGTCAGCCTGATCAGCCAGTTCCCCTACTGGTCCTCCACCGTCTTCGGCTTCCAGGGCTTCTTCAACGAACTCCAGTTGTATTACCCGCAATACGCCATTCGGGCCCACATCGATGCCAAGCTAATGCAGGGCGGCATCTTTGCCCAGTTCTGGGCCAGACTCCAGGCCCTCCAGCCGGCCTACGAACGCTGGCTGGCCCTGCCCGAGCTGCAGGCCATCATCAACCAGCTCAACGCCGAAGGAGTCCAGACTTCTCTCATCGATCAGTTCATCCGCGACCAGTTCGGCTGGACAGCCGCCAATGCCACCGCCGCTCCAGCAGTTTTGGTTTAACAAACTTTATATTCGTTGGAGTAAATCTCTGAATTGCTTATGCTAATCCGGCGCTTGGGTTAATTTGACCTAATCGACTAACTACTTTGGCGGGGGCTTCTATGGCTCAGAACTTGAGGCCGCCCAGCTTGTCGGTGACCTTTTTGGAGCTGGCCGCTGGCTTCTGGGTGCTCTTGACGGAGGCCACGGGGGCCTTGGGCTTCTTCACCACCATGTCCTTGTGGAGCACCTTCAGGCTGGCGTCCACCTTCTCCTGGGTGGCCTTCACCGACTCCTTGATCTGCAAACAAACAGAGGATAACGGATGGCCAGGAAGGATCGGAGATTTGGCTCACCTGCTTCAGTTTGCCTTGGACTTCCTTGGGCTTCTTCTTGTTGCCCTTGTGGCTGGCCACCTTGAAGAGGTTCTTGGCCTTCTTGGACTTGTTGAGGGCCGCGGTGTTCGGCTTGGCTCCCGCTGATCCTGAGCCGCCGGCTGCGCCCTTCTTGCCCTTCGTATTCGCCTTGTTGCGACCCATTCCGGAATTCAAAGGCTGCAAGAAAAAGGATCAAAAACAAGGCTTACTTTTGAAATCTTTATTGTCCTTGTCCTAAACACATTTCACTTTGAGGGCGGCCGGAGGCGGGGAGTCCTCGACGGCGCTCCTTTTCCTACTCAGGCTGTGGTCTTTTGGTGTGGTGAGGAGCTGCTGCGTGAGCCTGAAGGACACGCGGTACATGTCCTTGTTGGGCGCCACATTGCGCACAAAGCTGATGCCCTCCAGCTCGTTGTCCAGGGCCTGGCCCAGATTCGTTTCCACCAGCTGCCTGACCAGTTTCTTGGTGTCCTCGCCCTTGGCAAAGGAGTACACGTGGACCAGCGGATAAGGCTGGTGTCCTGGCAGCTCGGCCAGCTCTTCCTTGGTAAAGAGATTGCGAAAGGCATCGAGGAACTCCACCGCCAAGGCGGGCAGGTTCATGGTTATGTGGACGGCTGCCTTGGAGTCCGTGGGCCACTTGCGCCAACGCTCCAGCAAATCCTCGCGCACATCCTCCAGCAGAAACTGTCGTCCGTCTTTGTTAAACATTTTGAGGTCCTTGCATTTGTTGCGCTTGGCGTTGTGCTGCAGCCACTGGAAGCTCACTGGGTTGAGGTCGTTGGCCAGGACATGGCAGCGTTTCTTGGCGGCGGGAACACTGAACGGCCCCACGCCGGCAAACACATCGTACAGGATGTCGCCGGGCTGGAGCAGCTTGACGATGCGTTCGTGCTCAGTGGACAGGCGGGGATTCCAGTAGACCTTCGAGAAATCAAACTCGAAGGGAATGCCGTTCTCCTTGGTCTCCACCTGGTACTCCGGCTCGCCGCAGATCAGCTCCAGCTGGAAGTTCCTGTAGGTGTTGTCGATGGTGGCCGCCTTGTTGACCACCGTGCGGCAGTTGGGGATCTTGTCGCGGAGCACTTGGCCGATGAGCTGCTTGTAGGGCAGCAGATGGTCCCGCAGGTTGAGGTGGACAATGTGGCCGATGCGGGAGTAGGAGGTGAGTCCCTCTTCGCCTGTGGGCAAGACGCTTTTCAGGATCTCATTGGCGCTCCAATTTTCGTAGCTCAAATCCAGTTCGGAAATGAGGAAATTGTCTGGGCAAATTTCCTGCTTTTCCAGCTCTTCGGTGGGCAGCGACTCCCAGGCTTTAACTGGCAATGGATGGAGGAGTATCTCTCGTCCGGATTCCGTTGGTCTCACAGGCGCCAGGTGCTCCATTTTCAGCAGCAGCTTCTTTACCAGAGGAATCACTTTTTGGGCCTTGGGCTCGGGCACCCGCAGGCGGGGAATATTCACCCGCTTCTGGAAGGCTTCTCGGTCGAGTTCGCACATTCCCCGCACCGTAGCGGGTGGCTGCAGTTCCGGGCAGTCCATATTACTCCAAAAGTGGCGAAGACGAGCGCGTGATCCAAATTTCCAAAGCGTTTGCGGAAGCCTTGTGGCGAATTTGCCGAGCATCAATGAAAGAAACGTGCACGTTTTTGGATTCCTCTCTTTGGGTGAGGAGACTGCGGTTTTATAGTTACACGGTTGGGAGGTGGACTCGGGAAACCGTTGGAATTTATTGCCACGCTAAAGATCAAGTCTAAAACAAGCAATTTACGTTTTTATTTACCTCTTAGATTCCCTCCCAAACAGTTTACAGCGAAATGAATTTGTGCCAAATCGATTATCGAATGCTATATCGTTATCGGAAAAATATTAAACTATTTCGGCAGCGAACAGTGTGCAAGGCAGGCCTCGTTAAAGTTCACTCTGATGTAGGTTAAATGTAATTTTTTAAATTAGTAAAGTTTATAGTTTTATTATAAAATTGTCGAACAGTTAAACATTAAGTGTCTGCTGTTAAAAAAACATTTTACACTGTCCTCGAAGTCTTTCAATCCCAAACTAAAAAATATATGGTCACACTGTTAAAATCAGCTGTGGGCGTAAGATGAACTCCAAAACTGTTGAGATTGAGCCAAAATCCACTTTTTTAAGGTATTTATAAATGAAAATATAATAAAAACTGCATTTTATATAAAACGACTTACATAGCCCCGAAGATCTAACCCAGCAACGTCATCTAGAAGCAGAGCCCGCACGCACGGGCCTAAAGCGAACACAAAATGAAAATACCCCCGACGAGGTGGAAGAATTGGCGTCGGCTTATGGTGAGTTATTTTTAAAGGATTTTAACTGTTTTGTTATGTAATAGACTCCATCCACAGCCAAGTTGAAAGCCCAGCTGTCTGTGCCGCGCATCGATCGCCTGGGCGGCCGCTCTGTGGCCACTTGGCTGCCCGAGCGCCAGGCTGCCGAACTCCTCCACAAAGAAGGGAAGTTTGAGAACTTCGGCTACAGCGACCAGGGCAAGCTTTACCTAGAGTATTACGAGGCTTTGTTCCTGCTGGAGCTGGGGCGACTGCAACTCGAATACCAGGGCTTGATTGTGTCCCTAGAGCAGGCCTACTTGCTGCTCCTGGGCGAGGCCGCCAGCCACAAATACAACAAATATTTGGTCTACTCCACCCTAAGCCGGGCCGGCTACATAGTGGTGAGGCCTCCATCCGGGCAGTATGCCTCGCCCGAGGTGACCAAAGCCGACTGCATTTGGGCTTTGCTGCGCCAGAATGTCAGCCACAGGCCGGTGCCGGAAACCATAAGGCAATGTGCTTTTTACGCTGAGATTAAGACGAACATGGAATCCTTAATGAAGCAAATCACCTGCCCAGAGCGGAGGACTAACGAGGAGACTGAACAGGAAGAGGAGGCCTTCCATTTTGATACCCGCAAGCGGAAGGCCGAAACGCCCGAGGAAGTGGAGTCGAAGAGACTGAAAGATCCGCCCCAAAGCCTTTTAGATCTGCTGAAAAGCGAGCCGGCCTATTCGAGATTTCACGAGATCTTCCAGAAGTTCGATATCATAAAACTCCAAAGCAGCCGTCGCTCCAGCCCAAGGAACAATCTGAGAATCTCCTTTGACTTGCATTTGCACAACGAAGGCTTCAGGAAGAGCGCCCCGCAGGTGCCCGCGTTCCAGGTGATGATATTGCCGGAGGAGGGAGTGTTCCCCAGCAGCGAGGAGATTGCGGGCTGCCAGGCGGATGCCATTCCGCTGCTGATTGTTTCCGTGAGCGAATCAAAACAAATTCAGGCGTTTCTCTGCCATTTCGCTTGACGTCCGATGGGCGAATAAACTTCATGATTAATTGTTATACGCGCCGTAAATTTCTCAATTCAACCAAATAAGCCGATTCGTCTGGATTGCCATGGTTAATGGGGCGCATCAATTAGAAAAAATTTGAAGTACGCGGCGTATACGTGATGAGTGCGATTAACGTGGCAGGCGTTGAAAACTTTTTGATTTATAAACCAAATTTGATTGCCCGGCATATTTCCCTCCCTCTGGGATTTGTGATTCCCGAGATGGTAAGTTTTGTGCTGTACTCGAAAGGACCTTTCTACTGCCTAAACGCCTGCAGAGCGCTCCGGTTGTGTGGATCATTGGCAGCCCAGGAGCGGGCAAGAAGACCCAAGCCCTCAAAATTGTCGAGGTCTACGGATTCACCCACATCAACCCGCCGGCCATCATAGACAATGAGGTGAGATTTGTCCTTAGAAGGATCTGCACGGTTTCTTTAACCCGCCGCTTGATCACCAGATTGCCAACAAGTCCGCCTTGGGGCTGAAGTTCGAGGCCATACGCGGCAGCGGCAAGGAGGTGCCGCTCCAGGAGATTGTGCCCTGCGTGGAGAAGATGATGATGTCCCAGAAGGGCGGCTTCAAGGGCTACGTCATCGACGGCTACCCCAGGAACCTCAAGGAGGCCCAACTGCTCGAGCAGCTCATCGGCATGCCCGACATGGTCATCTCCCTGGAAGTGGCCGAGGTCCCCACCGCAAACCCCCAATAATTTGCCTTTTCTAAAGAGAGAAATCTCTCCCCTCAGGATACAGCAGCCAGCCGGTTGAAGGATCCTGGCAGCAGCAAGAGCCACAATGCCTACAAGATGAGCCACAAGAGTCTTTTGGAGAACTACAGCAGCAAGACCGTCCAGGTGGACGCCAGCAAGACGGCCGACGAGGTCTTCGCCGAGCTCAAGACCAACCTGGACATCGTGGTGTCCAAGCAAGGAGGAAAACGCATAACCATCGGTCGGTAGGCTCCTGAGTTTCCCTTCAAAATCAAAAGTATAAAATAAATTCGAAACCCTCACACACAAAAACGCCGAGACTCGCTGAAAGCTCGTGAAAAGCTTTGAAAAAGCTCGAAAGCTTCTCTGCCAGCAACAACAACAACGCGCGGGTTCAAACCGTTAGGCGGGGGCTGGCTGCGGTGGCTGCCGAATGCCGTTTTTGTTCATTTACCGTTCAGTCGCTCTCGACGCACGCTGCACTGAGGGTGGGAATTCGCCGATTTACTCGCTGAAGATTTCGCAAGACGCTCGCCTAAGTTTTTTGGTCGTCAATTGAAAATATAATAAAAAAAACCACTGCGAGATTTGCTCAACGAAAGGCCGCCAGCGAAGTTTTTTTCTCATCTACATCACCATGGTGAGTAAGTGTGCGTGTGTGTGTGTGTGTATGGGAGTGTGATTATTTTCAATTAGTTTTGATTTGTTTAAAAATTGTTTTAAACTAACCACGGTGAGAGTTTTTTTACCCTTACCCCCCAAAAATTGTACCCCTTGACCTTGCAATTTATTACGCACACGCCGTGTGGCCGAGGCATCGTCCCATCAGCTGTTGGCTCTATTTATAAAAAGCCACCTAAGTCCGTGAAATTCCCCCGCAGTCGGTTTGTTTGTTTGCTTGCAAATTAGCCGCTTTTTATGGGCCTGGCCCACTCGGGACTGTGTAGCCGAAATTTCACATTCCCCAGCTTCGGCTCGGCGTCTTTTTGACGTCAAAGTCCGGCGATTTGCATAAATTAAACTAGTTAGTTGCCGTTGCTTTCCAAGCCAGAAAGGAATGTTTTTTTCATCTGCCTGAGTTTTGATTCATTAGCGAGTCGTCGCGACGGGCGCCCCTGGAGAAATAATCATGGAGCAGTTTTGTGGCGCCGAACAACTCAGTCATCGTTGTTCCGGGCCGGTTTTTGGCCACAGGAATTTCGGCTATTAAACTTGGTATTTCGCGCAGGTGATTTCAGTTTCCCCCAGTGAGTAATTCAGGCTGCAAGTTTCAGGTGTTAGAGGAGTGATTTATGGAAGTATTAATTCGTCTAACCGAAATCTTAAAATAGTCGCCAAAATCCCCTTGAAATTTAAAACAATTCTTCAAATTACTCTAATCAATGCTAAATGCCTTCAAACGAGTGCCCATTAGAAGGTTTTTAATGGCCTCAAGGACTCTTAACTTCAAGGTCTACCTACCGGCGGCCTTGTTGGTCCTTCAATCGAAGCTCGTTGAATATTTTATGGGGTTTTTTAAAGGTCGCTCCACGTGGCTCTTAACTGAGATTTCAGGGTCAAAGAGGACAAACTAAAGGCCCCTCACCCAGGCCAGTCAAAGAACCGCCCTGAAAAAAACAACCCGTGAAAAATCATAATTCTTTTTTTCGGAAAAACAACAACAAATTCTAAAAGTGCTAAAAAAAACGATTTGCTCGCGTAACAAATCCCACAAGTCTTCAGCAACAACAAGAACAAATTATGTTCTCTTAACAAACAAAAAAAGAAAAATAG
>JBAMCP010001605.1:0-19927 GCA_037075105.1 Lissocephala sabroskyi
TTCATTCACTGAGAGGAAAACAGCTGCGTGACTCACGCTGGCGATAGGCGCATCAGTAATTGGGGAATGGGAATAGGAATAGGTTTAGGGAATAGAAAACGGGATAGGGAATATAAATAGGGAATACTAATATAGAACATGGAATAGGAATAGGGAATAGGAATGGAGAAACACAGGAATAGGAATAAAGAATAGAATTGGATAGAAGAGAATACAGAATATAATAGAATTACACTACTTGAGGGTTCGGGATCTTTTCGACCATGAAAAATCATGGAATATTTATTGCTCTGGATTATTTGAGACTGCAATTTTATTAGGCAATTTTAAGTTTAATTTGCTTTCATATTTTTAAACTTTTGGTGGAGAATTGCAATAGCTGTCGGTTTTATAGAGCACCAATTCTTAGATCAATCGGTGGAATTATATCATCCACTGGCCATATATACTAGTTAATATTTCTCAAAATAGTTTCTGTACTTCTTGTTGAACTTATGCATTTTATATTCTATTCGACTTGCGTGTTTTTATTTATTTTATAGATATTTTCTATCTGGGGATCTCGTGTGTTTTTTGGAACCTATAAGCTTTAATTCCCGGGTTCATGTTAGTACTCTTAATATGCAAAGAGGACCTTTAAATATTTTATTCGACTTGTATAGAATCACGAGTCTTTATTTATTGTTCCCATTTTATTTTCCTATCTTCAGTTTAGTTCATTTTTGATTCTATAACTGACTTATTTATTTCCTGAGCTCATCTTATGACTCTTATTAATGTTTTAAGTCTAAGGATTTGGTCTTTTATGGGAACCTCTACTTTGTCAAACTGACTTCCAGATTTTTACTAGATTCTGAGACGATCTTAAATCTCAGTCAGGATTCCTATTCGACATATACAAAGATTCGTGTCTTTATTCTTCCCATGAAATTGCTTACCATATGCAATCTCGTTTATTTTCTAGATTCTTGCTAAGTGATTCATTTGCTCTAATCATTTTAGATCTCTAATGAAAAAAGTGTATTTGATCCGCTGTCTTCAAATTACGAGACTAATTGGCTGATCTTTGATTTCAAGATTCTCACTTTACAAGGGTTAATAAGCGGACTGTGTGGAGTGTTTACTGAGATTTTATTTGATTTTAAGTTCCAGTCTCTTCTCAGAAGTTCTATATAACTTTTCTACTTTAGAACGAACTGAGCTAGAAATATTCCTGATTAAGATAAGTTTATCCGTCCCTTTAAGGAATCTTTGGAGGTCTTTGGAATCATTTAAATCTCTCATTTCCCGACAGTTTCCTTCGATCGTGTTACATTTCCTCGTGACTCACGACCGCCTCTAGTTGTGTGTGGAAAAGTAATTTTTAATTTGGTAATTTCACTCTTAATTGATGGGGACGTCGACAGCTCCGAGTGTGTGTGAAAGGCAAACGCGCTTGCTGCCTCGTTGGCTGCAAATTGAACTAATTAACCAACGTCAGAGGCGGTGGGCAGTGGGCGGGTCGGCCAAAAAATTCAAATTATATAAAATTAAATCAGCGCTAAGTTTTTCGATATTTCAATTCCCCAATGCCAAATGAGGCAGACAAATTAACTTAAATTTAACATGGAGAACGTCGACTGCAAGTTCAAGTTCAAAACTGCCACGCCCCCAAGCTGCAATCAGAGCAGAAATTCCAGCTGATGAATGGAAAGCGTTGATCATTGGCTGCTGCAGCTTTTCCAGGCGAGCTTTTCCCACCGCCCAAACTGTTAGATAAGCTGAACGACAATCGACCAAGTTTAGGATAAATGGGTGGGGTTGGGGGTGTGGCGGGGCCGCTGCCTACATGCGAAAGTTTTTCAAGGTCGCCAGCAGCAACGGGGGGCGGGGGCGGCTGCGGTTGCCTTGCGTATTTACTGTTTGTGTTTTTTTTCTCTATTATTGCTTTTTTTTTTGCCATTGTTCGGCGCCATTTAAATCCCAACAAGCCCCGCTGGCCCAGGCTTCTGGCCGCCTCTCCCAACCGGCCGAGTTCCCAGCTGACGCAACTTGGAACGACCCCAGCGGGCGGAGATGCTGCGGATTTTTTACGTAATCCCAGCATCAGTCAATCGTCGGTTGGCTGAGGAAACACAAAAACACCGAAGAACAAAAAATTCAAGAAAGAAAATTTTATTTTTTGATAAGCGTGCGGCACTTCGATTATATAACGAATTGTTCGTGTTTTTATTTAATACACTTTTTTTCTGGGGGGACATTTTCGGGGCTGTCCAATTTCCCTAATAGTTTTAATTATAAATAAACTGTTTCTAGTTTATTTCCCCCGTTTGTTTTTGAGACACCTTAGATTCTTTATGTATTTTGAAATGTAATTTCTTGTTTCTCAAATTCTTCGGTCTGTCTTTCAATTTACATATTGTAATAAGATGTCTTCATAAAGGAATTCATAGCACCGAGTTCTATACTCTTCCTAGAAAGAATCTTTAAAGATCTAAAACTAAAGTAACCCAAAAATAAACCTCCCAACATTTCAATTTATTCTCCAGCTTAATTAAATCCCCCACAAAGAGTATAATTAATTCTCTATAATTGAATTGTTAACAAACCGTCCGACTTTTTATATTATTTTTTCATATTTTATTGTTGGTCTTAGATTAAAATTCAAGCATACGAAAAAAATCATGAAAAATACCAAAATGAAAATTTATGTTCAGCTAAAAGAGGGAAAACAAAAACAAGTTGTTTTCTTCTTCCACTTTGTATATAAATCCCATATAGTATTCTTGCCTATACGAATCGGCTGTCTTTCGGATATATATACTCTGTATCAGGTATACAATATAGAAAAGTTTGATGGTTGCATAAATTTCACTGGCAACCGTTCAAATATTCTTTTTGAGGGAGGAAAAACAAATGAATATGTTTTCTTATATACGAGATGTCATCTTCCCCGAGAGACCCCTCGTCGATATAACATGGATCGTTGGTTCCTATAGTTTTTCGTGTCTTGGGCCTATAGAAAATCCACCCCTGCCAATGGATGTATGTTGGTTTTTTTTCTTCGGAATTCAAGTTCAAGAATTTTTGATAGTTTTGTTTTTCGGTGAAGGTGTTTTCTTGAGAATATTGGAAGGTTATTGAGTGTAATGTCAGGGATTTTGTTGTGGATGAGAATGATCTAAGGAATCCATTTAGTCTGGCTGTATTTATGTATACGAAACGGTTCTCTGATTTGGTGGATTCCATGAGAGTTTCTAAAGGGCATGGAAAAGAATTCAAGAAATATAGGAACCTCTTTCTCTAATCCTTTAAAGTTGGACTCTTTCTTTCGCGACTGCCAATTGGTCGTTTTGTAATTTTTCCTTAACGGTTCCAGACTTTCAGACTGTCTTATAGAAAGGTTTAAGGAACCTCTTCCCCATTAGAAAATCTTCGAGTCTGTGTTTGTTTTGTTTTCTTAACGTTTCCAGACTTTCAATATCTCACAGAAAGGCATAAGAAACCTCTTCTCCATCAGAAAGTCTTCTTTTTTCCCATCCTCAAATCGTTTTATAATGTTTCCTTCGCCTTTTTAGGCTTTCAATGTCTCCTAACCTCTTCCCAATAAAAAAATATACGACTCTCCCTTTCTCGACTCTTCATAATGTTTCCTTCGCTTTTAAAGGCTTTTAAAGTCTCACAGGAAGAACCTCTTCCCCATAAACTTCGACTCTCCCTCCCTCGACTTTCAATGTCTCAAAGGTTGCATAAGGAACCTCTCCCCCCGTAAGGAAATCTTTCCTTTTAAAGACCGATTTTTTTCCCTCGACATTTGCCGTCTTAAAACAGTTGGAATTCTTGCCTTTTCTTGGATTCTATGATTCCTTTTAATTCCAATATTTGTATAATCTCAGCTGGCTGTAAATATTTACCGTAAAGTGCCCGAAATTGGACCTAAGTTTACCGTTTTCTATTTCGTTTTGCCAGAACGAAGCCCACGGGCAGTTGGGCTAATTGCACCGAGGGAGCCATAAATCTTCATTCACTTTGATTATTATTTTGTCGGCTCGTAGGGTTATGTGTGCCCCGCCCCTTATATATGCCCCTATATAAGGATCTCCCTGTCTCCCTCTGGTGCTCTGGTGAAATTATGGCAGTTGCATTCGTATGAAAAATTAAAGGAATTGACTTTCCTGCGGGCCGCACACACAAAGGAGACGGCGGGCGGGCTTGGAACGGATTCAAGGGGGTGGGGGGGATTGTAGTTACTCTGTAGGATCCGGCGGCACACCCACTTAACCCATACAAATGCAGTTAGCCGGCGATGCCGCTGACGTCGCATATAAGAAAGAGAATCCAACTTGTCAACGGCGTTCTCATTTCTTATGTGCATATAAAGTTTTTTTTATATATACACGGACAAGGGGACAGACCAATGCAAGGCTTATTCCCTCACACACACACGCACCCGCATGCACACACACAAAGTTCTTTTTTCTTTCAATATTTATAGCTGTTTGCGCTGTCGCCGAACACTTTCCTTTTCCTATAACAACCGCTACTCGCACACACACACGCGCGAGTGTGTGGTGGGGTGGGGGGAGAGCTTTTATGGCTGCACAGTTTTTTGGCGAGCTTTTTGCGCTCTTTTTACTTTTGATATCCAACGAAGCTTTCCGTTGGCTACGTCAATTCACACACACAAGCAGAGGAGGCAGCGGCGCACTCACACACACACAGGCACACACACAGGCACACCAGCCATAGGCCCAGCCGGCGTGTTGTGCGGTTTGAAAGTGAAATACGTCGAGCGGGGCGGTGGGGTGGGGCGGGGGGTCCGCCGGCTCTGCCGCCATAAAACGCCAGCCGACTGCAGCCAACAAGCTAAAGAATAAAATTTTCTGATCATTGTAACGTTGGACGTTGAATTCTACGGTTGCAAAAAGGTGAGCCAGCCGTAAAATTATTTCCCCAAGAACTTTAAAAAATTCTTAAATTTAAAAATTGTCAAAGTGTCTGAAATTTAAAACTGCCCACGGTGAATGCTAATTTAACAATTTCTGGGTTAAGTGAACAAAATCTCTGGAAATCTGAAAGCAAAATATTTTAAATGGTGAAATATAGTTTTTAGGAACTGTGATAAAAAAATCATTAATAAGAAGATAAGGAATTAATTTGTTTTTGCTAAGAGTGATAAATAGTTTAAATAATTTTTGAAACTAGTGAACAAAATGGCATGAATTTCAAAATATTTTATAATAATTTTTGCAAATATTTTAAAATTCTTGGCAAGTGAAAAATATTTTGGAAGGTTGTTAAAATTTTTTTAAATAAAAGGGAAGAGTGATTAAATTATTTGAAGCTTAGGTTCTGTGAAGAAGAAATTTAAGAAGATTTTGTGATCCTTTAAATAATTTAAAAATATTAAAAAATAGTGCAGGAGTTAAAACAAAAAGAGTAAGAAATTTTATTAAATCTTTGGAAGCATTAAACAATTTTTAGTGTCTGTGAAAATATTTTTAGAATTTTTTATATAATTATTAGCACCTCAAGATTAAGGCAGAAAATTCCTGGGCTCTCTCAAGAGAAATTAAAATTATAAATCGACCGCCGGTTCATTGCAGTTTTTCGCAGACTGACAAACCGGTTACCGGCAAAATTTTCTATATGCAATTTTTATAGAGGTTTTTGTTGTGGTCGATTCGGGGGGCTCCTCAGAAACCAGTTTTCCCCAACTATCTGATTTTATTACCCTGCAGTTCTTTACCGTCTCGGCCTGTCCGACTGCCCGCCTGTCTGCCCGTCTGTCTGAGTGAATTGTGCAATTTGCGGCCAAATGCCAATGAACGGCGGCAACTGCTCGGCGATGCCGGCCGCTGCGGGCCAATTGCAGTTTAAGGTCGTTCCTCGTTCATTGGCATATGAAGAGGGCGAGAAACTTGCCAGTTTTTTGTTTCGTTGGGATTATTTACTGCAGACCGGGGAGACCACTTTGGTGGCTTCCTCTACTCGAAATTTCGCGGTCAATGTCAGCCAAGCGATTGCATAATCAGCGGGGGGCCCACCTCACCCACGCAAAGCTCCCCAATTTCCCTGCTTATCAGCCATCACAGATAGTGAAATTCCAAGCAAGCAAAAAAAGCAGTTGAATGACCCAGAAAAATATTGAATTTTCTGAGGGGAAAGAGGAGAAATTGTCTTGGTTATGTAAGAGTTTCCAAAAAGTTTCCCCAAAGGCTGATCGGGTTGCCTGCCGCGGGTTCTAATTTTAGGGGAAAGCACTATAAATACAAAGCGGCTACCTAGGCTACCCCCAGGGCCCGGCCAACCATCCCTCCTCGGCTGTTGCGATAAACAAAACAAAAGCCTATAAAAATAAAAAAACAACAATTCCTCACGCAGGTAGGCAGTCGTCCGTTTCAGCGCGAATTTGTGAATTTGCCGGAGACTCGTTGGTGTTTTTTTCTCTCTCTTTTTTGCATTTAATTCAACTCAATTGAAATCTATTAGGGTATCAAATAGGCACCCCTCCCCCTACCCCTAGTCACGCTTAATTTGCTGGCTGACAACAGAAAGAGCGTAGAAGAAAAAAATGTGCAAAATCGGCAAAGCTTAGTAGGCCGAATCCGCGTCCCGAGTCTCCGAGTGGAAGTGAATTGTCAATTAACCAAGTCAACAGAGCGAGTGGGCGAGTCTCCCCCCCCATCTCCGGGGGAGGCTGAAACAAAAGCCAACAATGCCTGTCTCCTCTGCCCATTCCCATTTGTTGGGGGCGGCTTTGTTGCATAATCACAGCGCCGCTGTCGTTGCACCGGAAACGCAACTGCACAGAAGCTGCAAAAACCGCTGCCTCAGCCCCTTCCCCCGCTGTCCCCGCCCCTGTTTCTGTGGGCGAGCATGAAATTTGTTTAAAATTTCAATTGATTTCGTTTTCCATTCGCCAGACGTAAACAAACAAACGAATTTGGTTTTAAATTTTTTTCGCCAAAGCGGCTGAGTAAATAATCTAAATCTAGAAGACGTTGGGGAGAGCGAAGCGCTGAGGGCTTTCGATAATTAAAAGCTTTATTTTTCTTACCCTCGCGTGGTCTCTCAAAGCTTTAAAGTTGGGACTTTTACAGGCAAGGACTTTGAAAGTTCCGCGAAAGCTTGGCAAAGGACTTTTCGAGGGTCAAACTTGGCGGTTAGGATTTCAAACAAAATTTCCCTTGTGACGGTGGACAATCTGCCAATCCCAAGGGTAAATTTTGAGAGTCTTATCCCTTTGTTACCCTTCTTCAGAACTTTGAGTTGGACGGACGACTTCTGCTCTTGCTGATTTTGGGATACAAATCGAGCCTTCTTATTTTGAGCGACTGCCTGCCAAATCCTCAATCCCGAATGCAAATTTTAAGGGTTTTCCCTGTTTTCAAATTGTTACCCTACGCTGATTTTGGGGTACAAATCGGGCCTGCTTATTTTGATCGACTGCCTGACTCAATCCTGAATGCAAATTTTAAGGGCCTTCCCTCTTTTGTTACCCTTTTCGGAATCTTTAGTCGGACGACGCCTGTTCTCGCTTTTATTTAATAAATTAAAATTGTCGGCTTCGGTTGATTGTCTTCCCAGACGAAACTGCTAAATCAACAACATCCGCAGCGCATAGCCAGCCGGCCAATGAGCTCGTCGAAGAAGAATTCCGAGCAATTTTTTTTTCGCTGTTTATGCGGAACGGACGCGCCACTCGGTGGTTGCCAATTGAATGCTCACATTCTTGCCAAAAACGCAAAGAAATTAATGTAATTAAATTGGATTAATTAAAGCCGTCGACTGTCCCACTCTCACCATAGAAAAATGCGGGATTTACGATTCTCTCCCTTCCTCCTGTTTGATAAAAATGCGGGTGGCCCGGGCTGAGGGTGCGGTGGATTCGATTGAATTGGTCATCATGACGTGTCGTTGGGCTGTCTGTCGTCCAGTTGGGTAATCGGTTGTGAAATGGCCACGGGGATTGCATAAATGCAACCCTCGAAATGACAGTTAGCTTGGTTTTTGGGCAACTGCAGGGCGTGACTCACGAGGCAAAGGGAATGACAGTAGAAAGTTTTTTGTGAGGTTTTCTTTTTTAACTTGACTCGCGCTTGAGTAGAATATCCAATCGGTGAAAATCGCCTGCGCGTGACTCACGAGACAATAGGAAGTTTTTCAGGTTCCAGAATCAGAATTTGTATCTCTCCAAACTTCTATGTTCGATTTGATTCTCGCCTGACTCACGCACGAATTATAAATCCCATCAGCGGTAATTGAAAAGAATTATTTATCTCTCCCAACTTCTAAGTTAGATTTGATTCTCGCCTGACTCACGCAAGAATTATTTACTCAATCAGCACTATTCACGTGCGCGGGACTCACGAGACAGTAGAAAGTTCTTCACATTTTTATAGGCACTCGCACGAATAGAATTCTTAGCTTTACCCAATTTCTGATTTAGATTTTTAGTCTCGCGTGACTCACGCACAAAACGCAATTACGTACGCGTGACTCCCGAGGCAGCAGCAAGTTTCTCAGATTCCAGAATCAGAATTCTTCATCTCTCCCAACTTCTAAGTTTGATTTGAGTCTCGCGTGACTCACGCACGAAGCTTATCACAAACACGACTCCCTCACGCTCTCATCTCTACGCCTGAACAATTAAAATTCAGCCGGCGCCCCTTCAAATGCAATTTTTGTGCAGTTTCCTTTTCGGCCACCTCAACCGCCCCTTCGACAAGTCAATGCACCCAATTTGGCTGCGCGGTGTCACCCAAAGCAGCGAATCCCCGACGCCTCCCCGACGCCTCCGTCTGGCGGGCTCTTTCCATTCTGTGGGTCAACTTTCGGTTTCAATTTGTGCGGCGCCACAGTCTCCTCGATTTTTGTTTGCAAAAACTTGATTTACGTCTGGCGCAAAAAAAAGAGCGATCGGTCTTTCGTATCTTTAATCTTATCGTTGTCTTGGCCACTTGAGATTCGCATTCGCCAGCCACCCCCACCGCCCCCGCCTCCAGGAGAGATCGTATTACCGGAGGAGTTGGCGAGTTGGCAACCCGAGTGCCCCGCTCTCTCGGTCTCTCCAGTTGGGCTTATCAGGCGGGCCCGGCAATGCACTCGCTCCACCCACGAAGCTCTCCATATCGCAGTCACTCAGCCAGTTGAGGGCAACTTGACGTTTTCGCCATTTGCCATTCCAAGTTGAACCATCGACGGTTGCGCGCTCAACTCAAATCGTCTCCTCGTCGTCGTCGTCGTCGCCGTGTCGTTTGTCGGTTGTTAAAAGGATCAGGTGCCTGGTCCTGCCGAGTGTAGTGTGTGTGGTGGTGGTCGTTGAATTTGTGTGCCGTTTAATTGAATCGGAACTTCAATTGTCCGCCCAACTAATTTGATTAAGGCCGCCCATTTGTATCTCTCGCCCAGCTAAATTAGACGGTTTATCTTTATGAATTTTTACGCTTAGCTTTCCTCATTTTACCAGCCATTCCCGAATCACATGATATCGTGTTTTCTGTCAAAAATAGAGAAGTTTTTTGAAGGAGAAATTTAAAGAATTAAGTAAAGAAATTTCGATTTATCTGGTTTCCAATCCCAATCGCCATGGCCAGGCCTCATACCTGTAAACCGTCTTGCGGCATTTGCGGGTAATTATAGAACACTCATCGCCTCAGCTCAGAGAACCTGAGTCACAAAAGATCTCGGTAAGAAAACCGAGACTCAGACGAGTTGGCTGGCGGTATGAGTAATTTTCCATTAAAATCTCCCCCCAAAGGCAATTAAGGCAAACAGCGACGTGATGTCAATGCCAGCAACCAAAGTACAGTCATGCCAATCCCAGCTATTCACGTTTTCTCCACTGGAGAGAGTCGAGACGAGTCGAGTCGGTCGAGTCGGCCCGGCCGAGTTTGATTACTTGGGAAAGCCGCAAGCTGTTGCGGTTGGTCATTGATTTTCTATATTTATTTTTATTCCCATTGACAGTTCGAAGTTGTTTGCGGCCACAGTGAAGGGTCCTTGAGACGGTCAAGGAGGGGCTTTTTTCTTTTTATCTTTCAATGGCTGATTAGATTCTTCTTTTCTCTTGAAAAGTCATAACAGTTCCAGGTTTGTGGTTTTTATGGTTCTTTCGAAAATTCACCTTCCGAAAAATCCCCAAAAAACTACCATAAACCGGGGAGGAAATGAAAGATTACGAATTTCTATTTCTATCAGTGATATGAATCAAAGATTTCCAATATAGAGAATTTAGTTCCTTAAGAAATTAGTTCCATTGATTAATTAAGAACTGGATTTAGATTTCTATGAATAGAAGAATTTCAATTCAAAGAACTTACATTTTTCCCCAGAGAAATAAATTCCTTAAGGGATCGGTACCATAGTCTTTTCTATAAGCTGCCTTAAGTCTTGAAGTCTTTCTTCCAATGCAAGTAGAATAATTGGAGCCATAAATTTTCTCCTTAAGGACTCGATAATGAAATCTTTCAATGAAAGTGGATCAAATGGATCTATAAATTCGCTCCTTCAGGACTCTGAAATAAGGTCTTCTATTAGTTGTCTTAAGGCCTAAAAGATCTTCTAATGAAAGTAGAATTGATGGATCCATTAATTCCCTTCTTCATTTCTAATTAGTCTCTTGTTCTTCGGAACTAGTTCCGTAGTTATTTTCACTGCTTTTCAGTGGACGCTTTAACTTCTGAACCTTCTTGAAAGTTGTCTTAGTTTCCCTCACCCTTCTCTCTGTTTTGTTGTGATGTCCTTTGTGGTCCTTCCATCGCCTTTTACCACTGTACCTGCTGTGCTTTGGCTGAGTTGAAAGTGCACTTCTGAGGACAACAAGAGCGGCCAGTCAATTGACTTGGCCTTTTTTTTTTTGCTGGTCTGCTTTCAACTCTCGAGTTGATTTTATGTACGCAATTTAGAATTGATTTTCACGCCCGCCGCCGCGTCGCGGGTCCTTGGGCCTCAACCCTCCGCTGGCGGGCCACTTGAGAGCAACAATT
This sequence comes from Lissocephala sabroskyi, assembly GCA_037075105.1. Lineage (NCBI taxonomy): Eukaryota > Metazoa > Arthropoda > Insecta > Diptera > Drosophilidae > Lissocephala > Lissocephala sabroskyi. The sequence continues at coordinate 10,971 of JBAMCP010001605.1, forward strand.
TCATGCCGGTTGTCCTCGTGGTGGCATAAATTTGATCGATTCTCGGCCTCCTCCACCGCCCGAGTGCATCTGACGCGTGCAGCAACCACCGGAGGGCCGTCATTAGACCGCCTCATCCCCCGGGCCCGTTAGCCGGCACGCGGCATATCCTTCCGCATTGTCGACTGCCAGCGATTTTCCCGCCACGTAAGCGGCGATGCGCGTGCGTTGCCCTTACCACCGGCCGGCGCCCAAAGTGTAGGCCAGCCCCCCGGGCGGGAGTTTTGCAACCCTCGGCAGGACTTTCCCGTCGCAACCCCCGGAATACCGAAAAACACGACGAGCCTCAAAAACGGTTGTAAAATTTTTTGGGCAACAATTGTCCTCTCTCGGCTGACAGCTGAATCCTCTCTCTGGTTGCGTCGGCTGAATGTGCAAAAAACCGGGACGAGCCGGCCGAGAACTCTCCGTGCACAGCCGCCAGTTGAGTTGCTCGGCCGCCGCAGGACCAACCGACCCAGACTTTCCCTCAGTTCGCAGACAGACAGCAAAGTTTTCGGTCGCAAGCAGCGCGCTCGCCTCGCTCCCGTGTCTCTCCCTTTAGTGTAGTGTAGTATACGTTTGGGCGCGGCAAGTCCCCCGAAAAGTTCAACGACGACCACCAAGAAAATTCCTCCTAAAAAAACCGTTAAAAATTCTTTAAATTTTACACTCGTCTGTCTGTGCGTGTGTGGGTGTTTGTTATGTAGAAACTGCCGCCCGCCCCGCCCCCGCGCACAACAAAAATTGTGATTTAATTTTACCTGCAAAAAGAAAAGAAAACTTTATATACAAAAAAGAAAAGTCGCCAACTTTCGTGACTTTTTATCGACCAATCAAAAGCCAAATTTAAACTTTTTACACAAAAATGGGTCTCTGCTCCTCGAAGGACAAAAAGGAGAAAGTGATCGAGGGCGATGCCGCCGCCGAGCCCAACGGCACGGCCGCCGCTCCCCCAGCCGATGGGTGGGTATTTGCCGTAGGTCCTTTCATAGGCGCCACCAAAGCTGACGTCACTCCCCCGAGACCGCCTTCTGATTTTTCAGCGGCCATAAAAATATTATTGCCCGGGTCCCCTGACCCGCGCATGTGCCGGCCTTTCTTTCAGTTTGGGTGGTTGCAATTGACCATCGCGTGCCGCTTTACTAATTCGAGTCCTTCTCTCCTTTCCCATTGCAGTAAAGAAGATACCATGGTTGACGCTGCTGTTCTCGCCAAGCTGGAGGAGGGTTTCGCCAAGTTGGCTGCCTCCGACTCGAAGTCGCTGTTGAAGAAATACCTGACCAAGGAGATCTTCGACAACCTCAAGAACAAGGTGACCCCCACCTTCAAGTCCACCCTGTTGGACGTGATCCAGTCTGGCCTGGAGAACCACGACTCCGGAGTCGGCATCTATGCCCCCGACGCCGAGGCCTACACCGTGTTCGCTGATCTCTTCGATCCCATCATCGAGGACTACCATGGCGGCTTCAAGAAGACCGACAAGCACCCGGCCTCCCAGTTCGGCGATGTGGCCTCCTTCGGCAATGTGGACCCCACCAACGAGTATGTGATCTCGACCCGTGTGCGCTGCGGCCGCTCCATGCAGGGCTATCCTTTCAACCCCTGCCTGACCGAGGCCCAGTACAAGGAGATGGAGTCGAAGGTGTCGACCACTCTGTCTGGCTTGGAGGGTGAACTTAAGGGCAAGTTCTATCCCTTGACTGGCATGGAGAAGGGCGTCCAGCAGCAGCTGATCGACGATCATTTCCTGTTCAAGGAGGGCGATCGTTTCCTGCAGGCCGCCAATGCCTGCCGCTTCTGGCCCTCGGGACGTGGTATCTACCACAATGACAACAAGACCTTCTTGGTCTGGTGCAATGAGGAGGATCATTTGCGCATCATCTCCATGCAGCAGGGCGGCGATTTGGGCGAGGTCTACCGCCGCTTGGTCACCGCTGTCAATGACATTGAGAAGCGCGTGCCCTTCAGCCATGACGATCGTCTGGGCTTCTTGACATTCTGCCCCACCAACTTGGGCACCACCATCCGTGCCTCCGTGCACATCAAGGTCCCCAAGCTGGCCTCCAACAAGGCCAAGCTGGAGGAGGTGGCCGGCAAGTACAACTTGCAGGTGCGCGGCACTCGCGGCGAGCACACCGAGGCCGAGGGCGGTGTCTATGACATCTCCAACAAGCGTCGCATGGGTCTCACCGAATACCAGGCCGTCAAGGAGATGTACGATGGCATCACCGAGCTCATCAAGCTGGAGAAGAGCTTGTAAGCTGCCAGCCACCGCAACTAAAACTCTATACCACCAGGCATCGGCCGCCAGCGGCAAGGACATCAGCCGCGCCGGCAGCCAATGCCCCAAACAACAGCAACAAAAGAACAACAGCAAAAGAAAAAAAAAATGGTAAACGTTGGTCATGTTGAGTTTTTTGACCTTCGATTTACACACTCAACAGCCACACACACAAAACACACACATTACTAGTTGGTAGTTAGTCTCTTCTCTCATTTATGTAGTAGGAACGCATATTTGTCTGCAGCTGGGGATCCTGACGCGCTGACGGTCTTGGTTGGGCCTGCGGCCTGGCGACTTTCGGCATTTTGGATACTTTGAGAGTGGCGGGCGGTGGGCGGCGCTGTGGGATCCTTAACTCAACTACCATCTTCGTGTGACTGCCAACAACACCAGCAGCAAGCAATCGACAACAACAACAACATTGGAGATCTAATTCAAGGATAATATGCTTACAATGTATAACATTTGACATTTGTGTGAAACAAAAGAAGAACTTTACTTTTATTTTAAGCCTTAAGTTTATAAAAGAATTAAAATTAAAAACCAAAATAAAAAAAAAAAACAAACTCCAAAAACGATCGAAATAAGTTTTATGGGCGGAAGGACATCCACCGGTTTGGTCACCATGCACTCACTGGTTTTAAATTTCTAACTTTGGCGCCTTAAACGAGCAATCGCAAGCTTGATAAGCAGATCGATAAGTTGAGCTGAGTTGAGTTATCGATGTCGATAGCCGGCCCTGGGCTTTCAGTTCAGTGTCGCTTGTTGGCCAGCGGGCATCGGACGCGTGGTTTGTTTACCGGTTGTCCAATTTGATTTTATTAAAAGGAAAAAACGCGTGTGATATTAAATTGACAGTGTAATTCGTATAATAATATATTACTAGCGGGTTTAAAGAGAGTAAATTGAAATGAAGCTTGTCTGGGCCACGGCGGGCGGCGTCTCTGGCCGGGCGCCTGCCAGCAAACGGTGAGTTGTGAAATAGCAAAAATTACTGTAAATTGAGAGTGTGCATAGCCAGTTGCAGGGCCGTTGGGTGGTCGGAAAGATAATTAAATGTATCCCCCGCCAGCCGAGGCATCAGATCAGGAAAATTAGTTGTGCCAAAAGAAATAAAAAGAAACGCTCGCAGGGTGACCAGTGCCCAACAAACAGTGTGACCATACATTTCCGTGGGCTGGGTAGTGTGACAAGCAGTGATAAGCAGTCGCAGCTGAGTAACGTCAAGCAGGTCAATAATACCGTACTGCTTCACATTGGCGCCAAATTTGAAAGCAACACCCGCCACACTCTAAGTTCCTTGGCTTTGCCATTTGGTTTACTTTTAATTCAAGTCCTTTTCTTACGCATTTTAAACTTGAAGTTGACAAATCCTGTCATCTTTGCCTCAACGACTTCACGTGAAAGTCTTGCTCGTCCTTTGAGTGGATGTGCCGTCACGTGCATTGTGATTCCGTTAAATGCCTTAATGATGCCGTATTATCCCCAGGACTAAGTGCTAGTGCCTCTCATAAGTGCCATATAAATGCCCCGCCCCCGTCCCCCGCCCCTTCTTCCTCCTGTTGCCCTGACATCAAATTTTACGCATGTCCTTTTTTGTATTTCGCTTTTTCGGGGTTGCCAAGGTAACTGGGAGGACTTCCTCCCCCCACCCCCTCAGCTACTCTTGAGGATAAAATCCGTTGATCCGAGACATTCCCCGCCCTGGCCTAGGCCATTTTTGGCGTAGTTTTCATTAGAATTTTATGTCTGCCGTTCATTTGTAACCCGGCGAATGTTTCGCAAGGACGCAGGCGGGTGGCGGCAGCGCAAGCAAAAGGATGTTAGGCGCAGGCGGCCTCCTGTTTGGCATCCTTACCTCAGGCTGTTTAAATGAGTGCATAACTTTTGTGCAAAAAGGAAACTGACCTTCCGCCCACTTCCCCCGGGGGCTGGGGTTGGTCCACCGGTCGCCGGGGTTCCTTTTGAAGTTCACTTGCCACATTTAATTGGTTAATTATTGGCCAGTTCTTCTAGTCCTTGTCAACAGGTTAGCCCTGCTGCCGTGTCCTTTCGTTGGTCCTCCTCGGATTACTGAAATGGCCAATTAGTTTTTCAGTCACTCAGCTTCATTTGCCAGGTGAGGCGGACCTGGCCGGGTCCGCCTGTCGGCTCGTCCGTTGTCCATAACTTGTTGCTCTAACTTTTCTTCTTCTTGTTACTTGATAATTGCCATGCCCTCCCCCCGCCCCCACCAGGCCGTCGGGATGCTTGTCTATGTTTTATGTTCCCCTGGGCAAATTTGATGACGACCATCATCGTTACATCGGCAGGCGTTTCAGCAGTTACTGTTATCATATCACACCCACACACACCCACACACACACACCCACACACACACACCCACACACACACACCCACACACCCACACACACCCACACACACCCACACACACCACGAACACCTCACAAGTTTTGCCGGCCCAGCGAGAAATTCAGGGGGCTCAATTCTGTTTGGTTTCCTTAGAAAAATTGTTGGCTTGTTTTTTTTTTTGTCCTTCGATTTTTCTTAATTATTAAAAAATGTCGATTGTGGGTTTTTGATGTTCGCTGCTAATTGCAGGACATCACAAAAGAAAATTTTCCTCATTTAATGGGATTAATCGGTGACATAGAAAATATTAATTTGCCGTTTGGTTGCTTTGATATTTAAATTATTTTACATTTTTAATGGACATTTCCAATTACCGGAATCGCCTTTTTCGGAGAGCATAAAAAAAGTTCACCTGTGCCCTTTAAAAAGCTTTAAGGAAATTTAAATCCAAGCTGCCAGTGAAAATTTAACTGCTTTTCGTTCAGCTTCTGTCAGAGGAATGCGCGAAAAAGCCCGTCAAAGGACCAAGGGAAATAAATGGAACTTTGAGTGCTCTGAATCGGAAAAGGAAAGAGAAAAAAGTTTTTATATATATTTATTTAATTCAACTTTAATTATAGAAAGTTAAGGAAACAATTCAACTCTGGAGAGAGCGGAAATTCTTTTCAAAAATTCCCGACTTTCTTGCTCTTTTCCATTTTAGTTTCTTGAATCCCAAAGCCACCAAACAGATTTATTTTGTATCTTTGCTTTATCTGATGTTCCCCGATTTTAAGGAAACCAATTCATCAACTCCAGAGAGAAGTAAAAATCATTCGTTCCTGAAAAATTCCCGCCCTTCTTGCTTCTTTCTTATTTATTCTCTTAAATCCCAAAATCTCCAAGCAGATTCTCTAAAATTGAAGAGTATAGAACCTTCGGCTTGTTGTGCTTCTCTGCCTGAATGGATAATCGAAATATTCCCCGATTTTAAGAAAACCAATTCATCTCCAGAGAGAGTGAAAAATCATTCCTTCCTGAAAAATTACCGCCTAACTCGCTCCTTTCGTATTTAGTTTCTAAAATCCCAAAACCTCCAAACAGCTCCCCCAAATCTAAAGAGTATAAAACCTTCGGTTTATTTTGTTTCTCTGCCTTAACGGATTTTTGAAATATTCCCCGATTTTAATGCGAAAAAAAACGAGCAACGGGGGCGAAAAAAGGGGGTAGCCCCCATCGAGTTGTCAAAGGACCTTCAACCGCCCCACCCACTGGATGCTTAGGCATGCCTCGCGACTCCTTCCGGCCGATTCTCTGACAATTTCGCGCTGAAATTCATAAAACAACAGGAAAGTGGAATAAAATAAACGAAATGCAAAAAATATGAAGGAAAATTTTTGATTAAATTATGTCAGTCGTTTTGCCCACTTGGCTCTCTGGCTCTGGCAATTTAAAAACATTTCATTGAACCCGACAGTTTTCCTTTGTTTTTTTGGCATCTCCCACCGGCCACGCCCCCTTTTAGTCTGTCTGTTGTGGGCGGCCGGCGGTTCGGACGGTGCGTGAGTGGATTTTTTTTCGGCCTCGTATTATCCTTCCGGCTAGTCCTGAATGATTGCTGTTTTGCTTGCCGGGACTTCTGCGCTTTTGTATGAAACTTGATTTCAATCGCTGGACGAGCCGCCAGAGTCCTGTCACTAACAGAATCCAATCTTTCGCAAACTTCGCGTGGGCTGAACCAGGCAAGTGGGTCGGTCGTATTGGTTCTTAAGAAAATAAAGGAGGTTTTTGATTAGTTTAATAAGGGGAGGAGAAAAGTTTTCTTAGTTTCCTTAAATCCTTAATTGAAAGAGAATTTCCGATCCAAGATAAATAGGATAGGATATATTCCATAAAAGAACAATCTATTAAATCGATAGATAAGGTCAAATGGAGAATATATTTCCAAGTCTTTTGTCTTTTATCTGTGATTTTTAGGATCAGCTTGTAAAATTCATTATCTCTTCTTTAAAAGCTTAGAGGCTCTTTCTTGATATTCAGAATACGATAAGGAATTCCAAAGCCCCCCTTTGGTTAGAGTATTAAATATGTATATTGTCTTTTATGTTTGATTTTTAGGATCAGTTTGTAAAATTCTTTATCTCTTCTTTAATAGCTCTGAGGCTCTTTTTTGTTCCTTAGAATAAGATCCGAAATCCCAAAGCCCCGTTTATTAAGAGTATTCAATAGTCTCTCTTCTCATAGACGACTGTTTTTTTACAGCCAGACGTATCCTTTTTCCGGTTGAATGACATGCAGGCATGTCCTGCATAATATGAAATTCCATTTTATTTTGTATACAATTTTCTGTCTCATGTGTGTGTGTGGGTGTTCGTTCGGGTGGATGTGGGTCTATCGAATTAACTGGTGATTTTAATTGCTGCCCTGTCCGCTTCCTGACATCGACGGCGAATATATTAAATGCCGATGCCGGAGTACGGGTAATTGAATATTTTGCAATTGAATTCATAAATCAGAAATCGCAGGGTAACAAAAAAGAAGCCTCTCCTCACTCCTCCCCCTCCCTCTCCCAATGCCTTTGAGCCGCTTTAACGCTTAAGTGCATTAATTAAATGGAAACAGGCCTCGGCTTCTGGCTCCGCCGCCTTTTCGGGCCTTCAAATTTAATGCCATCGAATGGCCCGACACGCGCAATGCGCGATTAAACCGCCGCCAATACGGTAAAGGCTTAAACGAGCCGCCGCAAGGCAAGAATCCTCATGACAGCTGCCTTTTGTTGCTTGTCGCATAAAAAGTCACCAAACCTGCAGACCGCAACTTGGCTTAATTATCGAAAGAGCTGGCGGCGTGATTTCCTCCCATCACGCAGTCAACTATCGTGGGAGGTCAAGGAATCGGTAAAAGAAAAGAGTTGGGAAAGAAGGTCTTTTAATCCACTTTAAAGAAGACACGGAGGAGTTTCTCAGGGCTTACAAGTATCAGAAATATTCACTGTAAGGAAGTCAAGAAGTCAAACTCACTTAGCAATTTGAGAGAGCGACGAATTTTATGATGTCTAAATGTATTTTAAGGGTTTCGAAGATGATTTATTCTTCCTAAAGGTTTTACAATGATAGGAAATTTCTTTTAGGATTAGGAAAATAATAAAATTTCTTTCTTTTAACTTAATTACTTACTTTTCACATAGCAATGATAAATCAACACAAGAAACTGTTTTGAATCCATTGTTTTGGGAATATCAAGACGAGCCTCACTTAAATTACTGTAACTCTTTGACTAAACATTATAATGATTTGAAATTTTGGCAGGTATCTTTCGTACTTATCCGAAAATATACAAAACTTTTGTTGGCAACGCCGGGTCGCCGTTAGTCCCGGGACTTATTGATCCACGCTTTCGGATCTTTAAAGAATTTATAACTGCGCAATAAAAGACCAAAGACAGAGTCTCTAAGAAGACGCAGAACCGTCTCAGAGAATTGAAAGAGTCACTGTAAAGTTATAGACTGTTCAACGAGTAGTTACAGAGTATTAATCATGTCGTGAAAGACTGACTCTCTATAAAGTTACAAAGCCTTAACAGAGTAGTGAACTAAGTCGTAACAAAGTCTCTGTACAGTTGCAGAGTCTTAAAAGAGTACTTACAGATTTTTAACCAAGACGTTGCCAAGTCTCAGTAAAGTAACAGAATCGCGGCAAAGTCGTAACAGAGTCTCTAAAAGTCAACAGAACAATTAGATAGATGTGAACGGAGTCTTTGCGCAGTCACGGTGGAGTCACAGAGTAGTAGAGAAGTAGTCACGATTGAGTCACGGTGGAGTCACGGTGGAGTCACAGTGAAGTCACAGAATACTCCCAATACAGTCCCGATGAAGACATAAATTCTTCCCAACTAAAAATCAACTAAATCTGAAGAAAATCCTAATCGATTCTATGAAGTCTTTCTTAATATTTTCTTCCTAAGGTGTTCCTATGAGTTCCATTATAATTCCATCACCAGTTCTTTTTTGACTCCCCGTCCACCCCTCGTAAAAGCTTTGACTCCGTCCGAGTTTGATATTTTAGTCATCAAATTTGTGGGGAATTAAATTTTCTTTTTTTTGCCCAACCCACAAACTCAACAAAATTAAACCGAGTCCAACCGCCCAAGTTGGGCCATAAAAACTGACCAACTGAAACCGCAGCCACCCCAACCGCCGGGCCCTTTTTGGGGGTCGTAAAACAAATAGAATACTAGACACGTAGCATCGATTTGGACAGGTCGAAATGCCGAATGAGTGGGGCCGGCCAAGTGAATGTGTTTTAGTTTACAACATTTCGTT
>JBAMCP010001606.1:0-19918 GCA_037075105.1 Lissocephala sabroskyi
CGGGTAAGGTTCCCCCTGAGCCGGAGGATGTGGCAGGATCGGTGGTGGTGGTGGCGCCCAAGCTCACCAAGAAGCAGGCCAAGGCCGCGGCCAAGCAGAAGGAGCGCGAGAAGGCGGCGCTCAGCTCGTCGTCCTCGCTGACGGACAGCGTGATCGAGGCGCCGGCGGAGAAGGACAAAGGCAAGGAGGACAAGAAGGAGAAAGAACGCAAAGAAGAAGAGCGAAGAAAGCAAAAGGAAAAGGAAGAACGAGAGGAAAAAGAACGCGAACGGGAGAGGGAAAAGGCCAGGGAAATGGAATTGGAAAAGGAGCGAGAAAAGGAGCGGGAAAAGGAGAAGGAAAGGGAGGAGAAGAAGGAAGGGAGAGGGGGGGGAGGGTTGTCAGGCTTGCCAAAAGTGAAAAAAGCACTGCTATTGTTGATGTTCGCCACATTCAATTAGAATCAATCAAAATCGTTTTATAACCACAAACGAAACACTTTAAAGACTCGCACTTCCAGAGGATCCCTCACAAAATTCCGTATTTGCATACAAAAATTGAGTATACGACTTTTACCGTTAATCATCGTTAACAAAACTTTTCATTGACCTATTAAAAAAAATCGAAAAAGATGGGTCGCAGGGGAGGGGGGGGGGGACAATGAAACAGCTGCTGTGCTTTTCAGGGTTTCGAGAAAAATGCCTAAGGTCATAATTAAAATTTGAATAATTTAAATTTATATGTGGGAGGGGAACCAATTACTTGTTTAAAGAGTATTTAAAATTGATTCCTTTGTATCAGAATAAATTACTCATTTCTAAAGCTCTCTTAAGGAATAGAAAAAAAACTGCTAAATTCCTGTAGATATAAATTTACTACTACTGTTTTCCTACTACTATTTCCACTACGATTTGTAACTACTACTTTTTTCACTACTATTTGTAGCACTACTATAATTGGAGTAAAATTAATTTAAACCCGATTGTATCCTTTAATCCTTCGAATCCTATTTCATTAATTTACAAGATTGCGCCCAGAATTCGTCTACTTTTCTTACTACTCTCTTTACTACTACTATTTACACTACTCTTTTACACACAACCCCCCACCCCTTCCTACCCGTTTAGTTAAGAGGTCCATTGGGCTTATCCCAACCAGACAGACGGATTGGATGTGTCAGAATGATATAGAATGATTCCCAAAAGGATCGGGAGACATTGCATTAATCATCGCAGTTTTTAGCCCCGAGTTTTCAGGAGGACTTTGTTACCCCTCTTTTTACCCCATTAGGTGATTCATTCGAATGACAAAATTGGAATTGGTTTCGGAATCCTGGCCATGAAAATTGCGGTTGTTTCCTTTTGGCTGCGCAAACTCGGAAGCAGTCCAGAGTTTCTCGCGATTACGCAATTTTTTGTTTGCAAACAAAGTCAATCAGCAAACAGGTAGCCACACACACACACACACATACATACACGAGGGAAAGAGAGCGATCGATGGATGGAAACCGGATTGAGTTTTTCTTCGGCGCGGGAAAATTTTTGGGGAACTTTAGTTGGCAGGGGAAAATAAATTTTAGTGTGCTGCTCTCAAAAGGTCTTTAGGAGGGTCTTACCCCCCTGGGGTAATGACCAAATTGCTTTTTTATTTACCCTAAGAGGGTCTTTAATTATTTACCCTTTTTAAGTGTTTTTCCCCCTCCTTTCTTGAGACTTGAGGTGAGAAATTAACTCTGATTTCTTCTAATTCCCGTCCATCAAACTTTACCCTATCCCCTTTCCCCTTTGATGAGGGAACTTTGGCAACAATGCACTCTCGGTGTCATTGTCACTGTGCATTGAGAAAAAAACTAAAAATGTCAACACTTAATTTGCATTTTTATTGGTCATCCCCGGCCCCCCGCAGACTGAGCCACCCCCACCCCCTGCTGCGGCCAGAAAAACGTGACAAATCTCCCCCACCCCCATCGGGCGTGGGTTGCTAGGCGTTACCCCAGCCGCGTCGCAATTTCTGGCCGCACTTTGGCCGGGCCTATCGCCAGTGGGGCAAGCCGGCCGGCTGCTTAATCAAAACAAACAAAAGTAAAGAAAAAGACGAAGAAGAAGAACCGAAAAAAAGTGAATGGAAGATATCTTGAAATCGGAATTCTTCTCCAGTCCCATTGAGAAATTGGTGACGGCGGCTTTAGGCCAATTTTCGTCAGCTCAAGAAAAATATTCCAATACAGCCAACGGGAAATATTAGAAGAAGCGCCAAATGGTACAGTTGCCCCCCTGGCAGAGGTTTGTTTCGTTTATCCACGAAACTTTTAACCCACAAGTCGTCGGAACTTAGTCATTTTCCCTGTCAGCGATAAGAAGGGAAAAAAACCTCAAACTCACATATCAATTGTGGTCTTTTTATAGTTTTTTTTTTTTTTTTGCTGTGCTGAGCTAATTGATAGGCTCTCGGTAAATTGCAAATCTAAATTTACAGCGGCTTGTGGCAAACTTCGAGTGGCCTGACTGTCCGTCCCCCCCACCTCTTCGTTCCGTTTTCAATGTCAAGACGTCTAGTCCACTTGGACATCTATTAAGTTTGGAATCGGATCTGGTTAATAACTAAGTCCCGGGCACCTTTTCTATTATTCAGTTGGTCGTTACAAGTTTGACACAAATGAGTCATGTGGTGGGGGGCGGGAGACTATGAAAAATTTAATAGCCACTGGGTAAGCTGACAAATGTTGTCACGGCATTTGTTGCACGCCAAGGCGACTGAAGTTAACCACAGGTCAGGTCCTGTGGAGTTGGCGAATAAATGCATTCAAATGCTTAAAGGATGAAGGCATCCAAAGATCCCAGAAATTCCCTGGAATTTCGCCTCTTCGATTCGAACATTTTGGAGCGGGTGTAAGCCGAAGAACATGCCACACACCCCGCGCGCTTTACAGCTGAGAGAGCAGGCGGGTTGCTTGTGGCGTGAGGCCTTCAAGCGGCGAGCCGCACGGACAGAGAAAAAAAGAATGCATTGAAATATGAAATATGAGTTGGGAGGTACTTACGGTTCCCGCAATACCGGCGCGATTTTGAATAAACAATCGAGGAATTGTTCGTCCAGGCACCAAACACTGGGCTTGAGCGGCTGGCTGTGCACATTGAGGATGCGAAAAAGGATGCAGACGATGACAGCGACGAGGGTGAGGAAGGCGGTCGACATGTTGGCAAAGTTCAGATAGCTGAGCGGGGATAACGACGATTGGGAATTGGGTTCGACTAGTAGCATGCAGGGGTTCCCTTCAGCACCTCCAACACCGCCGACGACGAGGACACCAGCGACGCACCTGCAATTTGGCGTCGCTGTTCGTCGGACGCGTTTCTTTGGTTTGTGGGCGGCTGGCAGGAATCGCGTTGGGTTCTGGGTTTGGTCGCGTTGGTTTGTTGTGGCTGGTGTGTGTGTCGCACTTTATTGTTTATTTAATTTATATTTTTTATTTTCAAAAAGTTAAATGCGAAGTTGTAGTTGCCTGCTTTGTGTACACGAAAAAACTGAGAGTCGAGAGCGTCTCGTTCGGACTGCTGTTGTTGTTTTTGTTGACGCGCGCCCAAGTAGAGTTGTCGCACTTACAACAGCTTTTAATAAAATATAAAAAGTAATTGAAAGAACGAACTTTTCGGCAGCAAAAAATAATAAAATATAAAAAGAAAAAAAGCGCAATGCCACCAAGGGGCAAATTAATAACGAAATTGATAAAAAAAACAGGGCTGTCCATTTCTGACTTGGTTAAAATATTGTGAAATTAAATTTGCGCTTTAAAACAGCATTTTTATCCCACACACCAACGAAAAAGTAATGTAGAATAACCCAAACTAGCTAATTCATGAAATTACCACCCACATTCTCCCATATTTAAACACAAAGCCTTGGTTAGGTAGATATATCGATAACATTGAGAAAACCGATAGCACAGTTGTATTTTGGCGCCTTCGCTTTTGAATTAAACTCTGAGTAAAGTTAATTATAATTTTGCAAGTAATCCATCAAAAAAGGCTTATCATCCGGCCCATAGGGCGTGAGCGGCACATCATACGGCAAAGGAAATGCAGGCACACCATCTCGTGCATTGCCCAAGGGAAAAGTATCCTCGCCAGTCTATAAAAAAATCAAATTTAAATTTGTTTTTTTTTTTTGCCTCCTCCGCGCTCACCATAATCCTGGGCAGGAACAGCACTCCGGCCTCGTAGTTGGCTATGCGCAGGCAAGCCTGCAGATTCGTGTTCTTATTAAAGCTGCCCCAGGCCGCCTTCGACAGGTTCGCCGAGGTCAGCGCAAACCAATAAACGCACTGGTCCTCCAGGTTGAACCTCCCATAGCTCTTGATGTGCGGCATGGCCTGCGAGCGGTGCCGGTCACTGGACTTCCACTGATGCAAGTGCTCCTTCAGCCAGGGCTGCTTGTCGTTGGTGCTTTTGGAGTACGGCAGGCAGCCGCCGCCCAGCAGGCCATCGTGGCTGCGGCTCACATTGCCAAAGCTGGGGTAGATCATTTTGAAGGGCGGCAGCTGGCGCAGCTTGCCTATGGGGCTGGAGTCCTTGCGCAGGCTGCTGACAAAGTCCTGCTGGATCCAGGCCTGGACATTGGCGCCCAAGCTGCCGATGCTGGAGCTTTGGCAGATCACGGGTATGCGGTCGGGCACGGGGGCTGCGTGCTTGGCCAGCAGGCCGCCCAGACGCGCCAGGCCCCAGGGATGCCCGCGCACGGCGCTCTCCCGGTGACCGCCTGGCACGGAGGCCACCAAAAACACGCTGTGGGTTTAGGAAAATTCACTAAAGTTTCCTTCAGGAGATTCACTCACTTCACGCTGGAGAAGTCCGACTTGCGGATGCGGGCAATCCAAGGCTGGAGTTGGCTCAGCTTGTACTCGACCAGGTAGAGCATCAGGTCCTGTTTGAAGCCCGTGGGGCTCTCGCCAGCCGCCGTGTCGGCCTCCTCGGGCAGCGCCGGCAGACGCGGACTTATCCACAGGCCCTGCGTGCGGTTGTGCCAATCGTCCTCGTACAGATTCGCCGTGGAGATCACCACACGCATCGATCCATCCGCGTAACCCAGCAGCATCATTTTGGTATGCGAGGTGGCAAAAGGCGTAGGCATTCGCACCCTCACGGCGGTCACCTGCGGCTTGAACTTGCCTATGCCCAGCAGCTCGGGGGTCTCATCGCCGTACAAAACCAGGAGCGGCTTATCCCTGAAGGACACAAATGCTTTAATTTAGAGAAGGATAAAGAGCGATTGGCTTACAGAATCCCGGCGAAGTAGTAGTGGCCCAGGAGCCAGCCAATGTCGACCATGAAATTGATTTGCACCGTGGACTCGATCTCGCCCAGGCTCTCGTCGAGAATCTCCTGCAAGGTCACGCTCAGCGGCTCCTTGTGGGTCGGCTTGGAGTCTGTGATCGCCGTGAGAAACATGTTGTAGGGCGCCGCCCGCTCCAGCTTCGCGGCCATGAGTCCCTTCTCCACAACCACGGGAATGTAGTCGCGTATGTTGCGCTCGGCCAGTTTCTGCTTCTTGGCCAAATTGGAGTCGCTGTCTCCACTGCTGCTGCGGGCGCGGCTGGTGCTGGGCTCCGGGGCAGTCGGGGGGGCAGGCTGGGGCTGCTCTGGCTGGTTTGCCTTGGGGAACAGCTTCTCCAGGAGTTTCAGTTGTATATTAATTAGTTCGCTGCTGTATTTGGACGGAATGGAATACGGCGGTCCTTTGGCGTAAATTTCATCCACTTGTGGGCGCCAAAAACAAAGAAGTTGCAGGCTGAGAATGCGAAGGACTTTGGTGCTTATACTTACAATGGGCGTGGGCGTATTCTGAGAAATGAATGGGGTTTTTGCGGTAGCAGGATTCGCCGAAGGAGCACTGCTGCATTTTGCTCAAATTTACGCGAAATTTTGCTTCAAATTGAAATTGCAAGGCGAATTAGTGATGGACAAGCAAACGAAAAACCAAGTTATCGATAACAATTATTTAAAATAATTTAAAAAACAACTTTTTGTGACTATTGCAAGCATTTGAAGCGTTTTAATTAAGTATAAAAATATTAGTTCATCAGATAAAAATTATTTTGTATGTATATCTTTGATTTTGTAGCTTTGCTTACAAACGCACAGATCGATTTCAATTTATCGAGTAATTTGCCATCACCAAGGCCGCCAAATACAAATGACCCGCCAAATTCAAATGAGAGATATAAAAAACTTCCATTTTAAACGTTAAGTATTTTATTTTAAGAAGCACAATACATTGCAAACTCTTATTAAGTAAATTTATGTATATTTATATATAGTAAGGTAAATAAATCAAATTGTCTGTTCTATATCCAAGCAAGGCATGTCAAACTGTAAGGCATTTGCGTGGCCTGTAAACTTTAAGGCGAAAATTTCTATTTTATTTCGTTCGTTTTTTTTTTTTTTTGTGCAAGGTGCTGTTTTTCAATTGTTCCTGACAAATTTCATATATATATAATTCATTATGAGTGTTTAGCTTGTCCAGTTAAGGCCATTTTACATCGAAAGCGCAAGTAAAAAATTTGCAAGAGGCACAAATTCAATTATCATTTTTTCTTATAGAATAAAATATATATATAAAAAAATGGTGAGATCTTCAAGTGCTGAGATCCAACAAGCCAAAATATATATTTCTTTTTTGCGATTTAAATTTAAACTGCTGTGTGATCTGAGTAGAATCCTAAGCCTCTAATGTACAGCACACTTAAGAATTGTCCATAAATTTTCTTTACATACGATTTATAATTTTATAATAGATTCGCCTGCAGTTGCTCTAAATAAAAACTTAAAAATCTTTTAATACCAAAAGATTGCATTTGTTTTTATTACTTTTAAAATGACACACAAAACTGTTTTCTTTTCTATGCTCATGCGGCAGGGGGCGGGGGAGATATATAATATTATAATTATATTGTTAATTGTTTACTTTATTTTGTTGCTTAAGGAATGACGATGGCGTCAACGAACTTATAAAAGAAATCATAAAAACTATAAAATAGGCGAGAGGCGGGTGAGTAGAGCTGCATAGGATCATGGTATATATAATTATATAGTATATATATAAGGCATAAAGTATTTTATATGCTATGCTAATATTTTTTGTATAGGGAACTTTTTCAATTTTTATGTTTGTATTTTCTCTTTTTTTGGACAAAAACTGACCGCGAGTGTCCTTAACTTCTGCCTACGTCTTTTGTTGTTCATGTTTCTCTCTGTCACCGTCTTAACCCTTTTAGGCACACACACACATAATAAGGCGAAATAAAAAAAAAAAAACACAATGGGAAACCTTTTCCAAAAAAGTCTCGCAAAAAAGAAATTGCAACTAATCCACGCGAAAGGGTTAAAAATCGGCCACCACTTAAATTCCTACATAGCTTATTTAGCTGGCTTAAGATACCGAACTAATTGCATTATGCGGCGAGCCCATTTGGGTCAACACCTTGTCCAGCCACTGCAACGGGCCATGCAAATGAATCTCGATCCAGCAGGGCGTGGATGTGACATCCTGTCGATGGTATTCGGCGCCCCAGCCTTTCACAAACGACATGCGGATTGTGCACATTTTGGTGAGCTCGTAGACGGCCTCGAAGCCGCTGTTCACCGACTGGCTGAGCAGTTGAGCAAATTCTTGGTTATTGAAGATTTTGAGTGAGCAGCCCGGCGGGATTTTGCACACTGTGCTGGGATGGAAGCCGTGATGATAATTACAATTACGCGACTGAACAAATATGGCAGAATCGGACAGGCACTCGGCATAAACCTCGCCGGTCACATAATACAAATGGACACCTTTCCCTGCAACGAACCGCAAATATAAATATATTTCAATATTTTGGTTGGGAAATACTTACCTATATGACGACGAGTGTTTTCAATGGTGCTGTTGCGATTTACATTGCTCAGCTGGCCGAGGCAGCAGCGGTCGGAATTGTTGGATGGATTCGTGAAGCCGTCGACAATCACCGAATTGTTGTTGCAATGGAAAACCTCGCCGACCCGGCAATTCAGCTCGTAGTAGGCAATGGAGGCCCAAAACGCGGGCTCCGAATAGCTGACCTGGGCCACGTCGGCCATCTGGGCATCGAGCATTTGGTTGCCGTCATTGGGATTATTGGAATTACCATCCTCGGAGGGACTGTAGGCCGGCGGCGGTGTGCCGGCCAAACTGTCGTACGGCGAGTTGGGATTTGAGTTAACCGAACTGGGACTGCCCACGGAAGTATTGCTAGTGCTGAGGCTGTGAGAATTGAAGCCGCTCGTTGAATAGCTCACATTATGCGGCATGCTGGGCTCGGCCATCTGATTGAACTGGAGCATTGAATGGCCCGGGGCGAATTCCGAGTGCCGCGGCACCAACACCGGCGGCAGCACAGGACTCTCCACGCGCTTATAGTGGTAGGGATTTATGCACACCTCCTTCTGTTTGGCGCTAAAGGGATATTGGCAGAGTTCGAGGGGTTTGAGTTCATGATGCGACTGCAGGTCCGGCCAGCGCCACACCCGGCAGTAGATCACATGCGGCAGGCCTTTCCGATGCGAAACCTGCAAATCAAAAGTTTCTTAAACAAAAACGCTTAAAAATTCTAAGGAGTTAACTGACCTGCAGTCGTCCGTCCAAGGAGCGCGGTATGGTCACGCATTTCGATGGCTGTCCGGGACTGGAGAGCGCTCGCTCCAGTTCCTCGATGGCTCCCTTGCGTTTCTTGAGCTTCTTCACCAAACTGTCCACGGCCTTCTCGGCCCATTTCTCCTCCTCGTCGCCCTGTTTCCAGCCCAGGAGCTTCTTCACTGCCGGCGATGTGAATGAGAAAAGTGTGCCCAGCGTGGACATGGCGCTGCTCGTGTTCGATTCCACATCATCCGTGTCCATTCTGGAGCCGCTGTTGGTGGTGGGGGGGTGGCCTGGGATGTTGTGATTATGCTGGACGATGCTGTTGTTGTTGTTGTGGCTGCTTATGTTGTTGTTGTTGCTGCTGGCGGCGGCCACACCGACTTGGGGTGGAGTTACCCGATAACCGGTATAGTCGGTCGGATAGTCTGTGCAAAAATTCATCCATTATTTACAATTGGACTAAGCAACGCCCACACACACACACTCGCACACACGCACACACAGAGAGTTGGCCAAGCGCCCAGCTTATTTGATTTGCATTTTGCCATTGTTGCTTTGCAAAAAATCATGCTTGGCTCCTCCCACTGTACCCCCCGTCCCCCCGGCAATACATCTGGCATAAAATGGATCTGATGATTTGACGCGGACCTCAAGGTCACCGCCAACGCCTGCCCGCCCCCTTGGCGTCCCTTTGGCATTGCATGCAAATGAATTTCTGCTAAAAATTCAATTGAAAATTATCGGCAATCATAAGCCAACTTTTCAATTATAAAGCCACCATGAATATTGATTTTATTTGTTCAATTTTGAATATTGTTCTTTATTAAACTGCACACACCCCATAAATTGCAAAATAGTTATTTCCCCATCAAGTGACGTAACCCAACGGGAAGATGCCGAAGGCTGCAGAGGCTGCAGCGATGGGGATCCCTTGAGGGTATTCGACTGACGAAGGGTAAGAAATTAAATTGGGGATATAAAATCGGAAATGGGTATTCAAATTAGGGATAATATGTGAACTATAAAAAGAGAACAATCCAAAGTAACTTTAAAGATATGCAGAGGGGGATTTAATTGAGGGTGCGTTGGGGTATCAACTCCTGAGTCATGAGGGAGAATTGCTGAAACCGAAATCATAAGAACCTTGGGGTATAAGAAAATAAGTGAGACATTTTACTCAAGGAGAGGAGTAAATTTTCGTGAATAGGAATTTGACATATTTAGGAACAATTACTGAAAGGGGTAAAAAGATCTTGGAGTCCAAATAATTTTTACCTTCCCCGTAAAGCTCAAGGGTATATTTTCTAAGACCCAAAAGGATGAAAAGAAGCACGATTTGGAGAAAGGGGTAAGTGAATATTAAACACTTAAAGTGGTGAACATTTTTGAGATGGAAAAAAATTGGTGGGAAACAGGAGGACTGAAGATCCTTTACAGCTCGAAAAAATGTTTAAATCGGGGGTATATTTTTGCTGTTGCCGTCGATAAATTTGCGAAGCTCGATTTTTAAGCTGAAAAGGGAAATTTAAACGAACTTTACAAAAGTTAACGATGCTAACATTTGCGATAACCGATTACAGAAACGGGATGCAATCTGCAGGTAAAAAATCTGGTTTTAAAATCCACAAAACAGCCGCTCATAAAAGGAGATCGTAAAAAATTTAGAGTTCTACACATGAAAATTAATGGCTTGTATTTCTGGTGGTCGACGATAAGCTAAAGTAGGAAATTTTGCAAAGGGTAAATTATGGATCGACGGAATACGAAGTGTTCTTTATACCCCACCAAAGCCCTACGATCGTTAAAATTTTTGTACCCTTTTGGTTCTTAGAATTACGTCAAAAGAAACGCCGATTTCATGTCCCATTAAGAATTGATCTATTTGTGAAACTGATGACTTATTGCGAATCTGATGGGTTCGATTGAAGCGATAAAAGACCGAAATCTAAAAATACCCCAATAAATTTAAAAATAATACGAAAATCGCCCCTTTCTATTTCGGGTATAGAAAGATAAGAAACTACAAAAATTACGAGCCTCCAACTTATCAGCAACAAAACTCCTGCAAAAGCTTTTCATTTTCAGCCATTTTTTCTATATTTTGAACCAGTGTGCAGCGACATAATTAGCACATGGGCGAGATAACCAAATGGTGGGCAACTTGTCAGCAGAACTTGGCATTTCCCCGGACCAGAAGCCCCCCGACCCTGGTGCCTTGGAATTGGCATTTTTCCCCCCGTCCCGAGTGTAGCGGTAAAAACAACAATTCAATTTAAAATTATGACATTTCAATGTAAGCAACTTGTTGGTTTTGGAGTCCCCGGGAGCTCTTCGGTCTTCTGTCTGCCACGCCTCGCCTCGTTTTCGAAAATCAATTTAAAATGTGTGAAAATTTAATTGATTGGAAATTTGTAATTGCAATTAAACTAACCACACACCGAGAGTCAGCCACGGAGCGTGCGTTATTGGATGGATGGCAAAAACCAATTAAATCGGCGGCTATAAATCACCAACTGCAGGCACCTTAACGCCTGAGACGACATATTTTCCGATCAAATTAGTCGACGCGTCGGCTCGACTCGAGTTTTCGATCTACAAAGTTTCCAATTTTTTTCGGTGCTGTAATCGGCGACGGCCTACACACACTCGGGGCGTTTACCGCTCGACGATGTTGGTGACAATTTGTTTGTTATTTCGATCGGCAGGCGGTTGCGCATGCGCAGCAACAACAAATTAATTGCCTCCCCAAAGTCACCTAAAGCCTCGGGGTAGATTCGGTTTTTTTACGATCTGTTGTCCGACCGATTGGTAAAAATTTTCCAGGCTTTTCAGCGAGGGGACTTCTATTTGCCCAGCTGCGGGGAGCTCTATGAAATTGCTTGTTGGATTTTCTGGGTAGTCCAATCCCCGGGTCTCTCTGATTTAACTGCCTTGGAATTTACTGATTGGGTTGACTACAAACAGAATTTTTGATAATGCCAAAGATACGATAGATTTGATGAATTTTTCTACAAGGTGGACATTTGGGGTGGGAATTGCCGGGAATTCCAGGAAAAGCGCTGAACGGAATTTTACCCATTACTCTACTAGGGAGGGGGAGATAAGGAAATTAATATTATTTTGTTGTAATCGAAAAAATAATAAGGTCTAAAAAAGTTATTGAGATTTTCTTAAACATTTTTTACCCATTAATAATCCATATTAAAAATCCTTGACCGTTTAAAAAAATACTTATTGACATTCATGAAACGTTCTTAAAATTGTGATTTCAATATTCCAACAATTCCTGCCACCAATCGAAGCCAATTAAGTGTCAATTATCGTAAAACCGCAAAGCTTTATGATCCATGAAAATATTATTACCAATGTCCCCGAAAACGTTGTAAGTTCCGTTCCCCTCCCCGGTGATTCCAAGAAATTCATTCATCAGCCAAATCGGTGATAACTCAGGGGAATTCTCTGCCCGATTCAGAGCCATTCGCGCATGCGCATATCAGATAATTCCCAATCAATAATCAATCATAAACGAGGCAATGACAATAAAGCGTAAATCAGAGAGAAAAGTGCGTGGAGAGGGGAAAATACGCAGGTAAACTTCGATGATCGAGTGCAGGTCCCGCCAGGGGGTGGGGGAGGATTTCAGTAGCCAAGTAATCGACCGGCGCTTCCGTTTTGCCATTGAAAACAAAACGAACAAGACAACGAAAGCCCAAGGGACGAAGCAACACACGACAGACAGCCGAGTTAAAAATAAACAAAATTCACACACACACTCACACACACGCACGCATGGACAGTGAGGAGCAGGCGCACGCACAAAATGATAAAGCGCAATTGAGAAGGCGCGCGCGCAAGGCGGCCACGAATGAGGAGCGGAAAAGGAGGAAGCCAAAATTTCAAATGAACGAGAAAAGTAAAAACAAAAAAAACGTACACATGATTTTTGCTGTTGTTGTTGACGTTTTATGCTGAAGATTGCAGATTTTAATGTTATTTATTTATACACACGCACACACACTAACGCACTCGAGAGCAGCCAGCGGGAATCATTGAGATTCGATTGCGGGGCGATGAGCAAACATTTCTTGATTTTAATTCGTTGTGTTTATTTTTAATTTATGATATTTAAATTTAAATATTATTGGCAAATATATTTTTAAACTGCATTTATTTCGCGCAAACCCGATTGAAACCGCGGGAGGCAAAGGCAAAAAAACGCACACGAAAAAAAAACCACAACCGCTCAGCGCGACAGATCGACGACGAGTGGCCGACGACTGCCGCGCGCGCCAAGCAAAGAGAGCCGCGTGGTCGGCCGGGCAGCTGGCTTTTTTTACAGCTAAAAATGGCTGTAAGATTTTTTCAGCCTTTTTTTACATGAGTTAAGCGAATAGGCAAATTATAATTTTTTTTTTAATTTTCTTTAGCAGTTGATTTTTATTTTGTTAGGTAAGTTTATTATTCTTTCTGTTTGCTTGGCTGTGTGGAGTTTTTTTTTGCTCGCCAGCCCTGGTACACTCGCTGGCTCTCTCGTGGTTTTTTATGCGCTCTCCCTCCGTCTTTCTTTTGTGGCCGTTGAGTGATGCACTCGCCCTGTTCCCCCCCCCCCCACGCGTTTTTGAGAAGCTACGCGCGCGCGCTCTGCGGTGCGCCGTCGGCTTGTCACTTCAAATAAACACGGCGAGAGCGCCAACAACAACAACAACGCACTGTGCTACACATACACGCAGGGTGGGGGTGGGGGGCCGCTTGGCTGCACGTGAACACAAACGTGTTTGTGTGAGCGCCTCCTCGACCAGCCAGCAATCAAACTGTAAACATCGCCACCCCCTCCCCCGCTCGGGTAGTTGTGCTAGTGGGGAAAACACCACAACCACAACAACAAGTGAACAGTGATTGCGTCGCCGTTTGTGTGGGCGGGGTGGGGTGGCCAAATTCATGGAGGCAGGCAGAAGGCAAAGTGCACATAATTTTTTTCATTTTTTTTTTATGAGTGCCTCCGGTGGAATTGAAATTGAAAACCAAGCAGGTGATCGCGTTGCCAACATAAACGCAGCGCGCAAAATGCATGACAGAGTTGCCAACTTGCATGCAATTAGAAAACGTGGGCGGAGGGGGGAGTGGGCGCCATTTTCGATATTCCTTTTTTTTCGATTGCATGTTTAACACCACTAAACGCGAATTTATTGCCAACATGGGTAACATTACAAAGGGAAAAATCCTAAAGGGGAGGGGGCAACAGCCAAACAAACGAATTATGCTGAAACGTAACGGTAAAAATTACAGAAGCCGCCATAAAAAAAACGCGAATTTTACCCCACACATGAGGTGTTTTTTTGGGGTTGCAAAGTTGTGGGTGTTGGCTGGAGGGGGTGGGGTGGGTATTCCAAATAAACTTCTAAATTGCATTTAATTGCACCGTTAATTGCCAAAGGGCACGCAGCTTTTGTCATCTAATTGAGCTGTCAGCACTTCGCTGGGGAGGAACTGCATGTAGGTCCTTTTCCTGGGGGAAGTTTTCCATTTTGAGGGAAGGGGGGGGGGGAGTTTTAAATTCTGGGAAAACCAGAGGAAATTGGGGAGCGTTGGGGTTGAGCTACCATAAATCGGGAATATTTTGAAGGATTGAAACTCGACTGTACCTAGGGTAACTTTTGGAGATTAATAAGAGATTTTTATACCCTCGCATCTTCTGGTTGATTTTAAGGATTTTTTAAGAACGAAAGTTTTAGATAACGAGCTGATTTGGTTCTCTTTGCAATCCTTTCGAGTGCTTTTGATAGTCTTCCTCTTGAACCGCTTGGGGTCTCCTGCAACTTCCTGTCGTCGCGGCTCCATGGCCAAAGGCCTAATAACAAATGACGTTCGTCATCGCCTTTCGGACGTCGCGAGATGATGGACATGCAACAATTGTTGCGTGCCCAACTGCCAATCAATGCCACATCGGCCCTGCCGTCCAGCCAGCCAACAGGATGATGACGATCCCGTCGACGACGGGGCCCCCCAACCGAACCGATCCACTGCCGACAGCCAGCGTCCGCGGCTTCAGCATCCGCGGCAAGTTCGCTTAAATGGCCCATAAATATGCCGAGTATTCGCGGAGTAACTCGTGTGGCGCGGCGACTGCTGCCGCTGCTGCTTGGGGTTAAACGTGCAACGGTGTGGCGCCTAATGCGTGCGCGCCAAAACAAAACGTGAGGAATTCTTAGAAAACCGTCGCCGGCGAGCGCTGGACGAGCTTTGTGTTGTTGTTTTTTGCTCCCCGCCAAGGAGTGGATTAAATGGCACAAACATGGCTAATTACATGTATTTAACACACACACACACACACACAGCGCACACACGAAACGGTGACAAGTACAACGATTATGGTCAAAATGTCGGGAGGGCAGTGGACAGGGACTCGGGGACTCGAGTCACTGGAGACAGACAAGCGCAGAACAACTGAGCCGCAAATTAATTGTCATTAGGACCGCTTAACCCTCAAGGGACCTAAGATTTCAACAACCAGGAGAACTTCGAGTTTAGAAAAAGAAAGTCCTAAGATTTCCCAACTCTCGCAACATTCTTTACGATTTTTAAAATCAAATTTCTCTGGGTACCTTGAAGTCCTTTGGAGTATTTATATCGTGGGCTTTATGGGGTTAAAATGGGAGCGGCCTGGGTGAAGAGACTGCGGCAGTTTAACCCGGACCGCCAACTTGGCAATTGTCAATATAACAATTTATTAGATTTTAAATGCAATAATTACGAAATCAGAGGCGACTCTGCGACAAAGAAGCGCCAACCGATGTGCCCTGAATGTCCAAACAGGACCGGCAACGTCAGCGGCTGCCGGCAACGACGACGACGCCTCCTGGCCAACAGCAAGCCCAAAAACGTCGTGCGCCACTTGTGTGGCATGCAACCGAGCGGTGTGGGGCAGCAAAACCAAAGCAATCACTTTAATATGCACAAGCGCCAGCTACCCAACGACGACGGCCGATGCCCAGTAGCGTCGCCACTAATTCATTCAAGAGGCTACCCCACTCACACACACACACACACGCGCGGGAGTGGGGTGTGTGTGGGTGTTGCAGTGACAGAGATTTATGCGCTGTAATTTCCCAGTTTATTACAGTTTAAAGTTGCATTTTCATAAGTTGAGTACGCGTCGTTTGTCTCTTTTAACTTGGCCATTTGCGGTTTTATGGTTGGCCCGCCCTCCCCCAGCTCAAGCGCCTCGATAACCATCGGGCCTTTTGGAAGCCTTCGTTCTCTAAGTCTTTCTTAATAAAGTTGTTTTCGTTATGAAAAAATTGCAAACAAAATCCGACAAAGATTACCAGAAAATACCGATCCCCAGATACCCTAACTTACAGATCCTAAAACGTTCCTGAGAGTGGCCTAAAAATCGGCTGATTTAGGTCATTCTAAGGGTAATAAAATTAAGTCCTTAAAAATGTTCTTAAAACTACAACAGAATTTTATAATTTTCAAAGGTTAAAAACAGTAAAATATCTATTTAAATAAAGCCAACATATCGAGAGTTTCTAGGCCGATTAAGAATCCCAACTTTGAGCTGAAATCTTCTAAAGTTTCCTTAACATTTTAAGAGTTCCTAAGCCTCTTAAGAATCCCAACTGAAATCTTCTAAAGTTTCCCTGACATTTTGAGACCTTTCAAGCGACTGCCAAAATCGATAGACTCTTTCCTGCAAATGCAGAAATTTCCTTCTCCTTCCTCCATCTCCGCCGGGGCTAAAAATAAGTTCAAATTCGTGTTGACAATTCTGTTGGGCTTTACGGGGGGATTATCACCCCAAGAAAATCAAAGGCAAAAAAAAAAGTCCAACAAAATATCTCAATGGATATAAAAAAAAAAAACTAAACAAGCGGGACGCCCACTGAACCGCCAATAAGCTGAAAAGCGTAAATCACGAGTTCGATAGATTCGAAAATACTGTCCCACCGATAAGGCGGAAAGAGCAGGAAAAAAACCAGCAGATCAAAAATCATTTGCATGTCGCAACTGCCAAATGGAACATGCACATAAAACTGCCCATAAATCCAATTAATAACATAATTATTATTGGCCCCGACTGGCAGGTAAAATCGAGCAAACTACAAAACTCCAAGCCAAGGAAACTTTTGGGGCGGCCAAACTTGAAAGGAAAACTTCAAAAGAGAAAAAATTGACGATTTTATGCTCTTTTTAGGGAAATCTCGAAATGTTCCTTAAGAGATCTTGGAAAAAGGTTAAAGAGTTAGTCCAGTAATTGGAAGAATCCGTATTATAAATAAGGAAGAATGAGGATTTGAGGTATTTTATAGAGTTCCCTTAGAGTCTCCAAAAAAATTTTAAGCTTCTTCCTGATCTTCCCTTACCTTTCCGTTTAATCATGATAAGAATTGGAAGAATCCGTATAATCATAAATAAGAAAGAATGAGAATTTAAGAAATCCCTCTCTAAAGTTCGCTTAGAGTCCTCAAAAAATTATAAGGCGACTTCTTTGTTTTTTCGAGCTTCTTGGAAACTGCCTGATATTTCTCAAAGATCTTCATAGATTTAGGAACCGACTCTTTCTTTAAAGTTAAAAGAGCTCCCGTTTCTCCAGAAGAACTTTCGCCTTTTCCTGGTTGGTATTTCCTCCCTCCATAACACCCGGAAGAGTTGTTGAGTTAAAAAAGAGTATTACCTCCATTGCGTGGGTTTTGGAAGCTAAAGCCGACCAATAATCATTCGGGACTGTCGGTCATATGCAAATTTATCATATGCACTTTGTTTATGTTTAAATTGAAATATTGGCTTTGTGCACTTAATTTTCGGTTTGCATGCAATGAGCCTATGAATTGCCAATCAATTGCAGCAGCCCCCACCCCCTTTCTCCTCCTCCCTCTCACCCTTTGCAGCCCACTCAGTGGCTTCGTTTGCATGCGTCGAGTGTGTTTGCGTGGGTGGAGAGTGTGGGGGTGGGGGGAGTTTAAAACAACACAAGCCACATAAATTAGAATAACAGTTAACACAAAAAAAAAAAAGGTAGAAAAACCAAATTGTAGGCGGCGTGGGTTCCACCAAACGGGGGCGTCTCTAGAGATTAGCAACTGCCAGAGTTGCCAGGGTTTTTTTCTACGAAATTGTATTCGACGTTTGGTAATTTATGAGGCAAATGATCTGTAGGATCGGGTAAAAAAAGAACCGATGGATTAAAGGGAAAGTCAGGGACTGAAATGGAGCTAAAAAGTTTTCTGGAGAGAACACTAAAAAACTCAACGTTAACCGATTTCAAGATCGAAAAAATTTAAAGCCTTCAGAGCTCTCCAATTTGAGGGAATCGCGCTCTTCTTTTTGGTTGGGGGACCCTAGAAAACGCAGTGAACTGCTGGAAGTTGCGCTGCTCTGACTTCCAACAATGGAGGCTCCCGCGGTTAACCGCTGAAGGAGGCGTCTGCTCCACGAACCACTGACCGCAGGGGCTGGGGGCGGCGCTGTAACGGCACTGGACGCTTTTGTTTACATTTCAAGCCGCCCCACAAAAACGCAAAGCCACCAACAACCACAAGACGGACCGCTCGGTTCGCTCGGTGGCGCCTGCTTTCTGTCCCGTTCCATTGACTGTGAAAAAGGTTTGCGCGCCACTGATAAGCGTGGCGGCCTGATAAGCGAACCCGTGAGTGCACGGGGGTGTCGCTGTGTGTGTGTGTGTGAGATGTTGTGCAGCTGCAAGTGAACTGGCGTCGGGAAAGGTGGAAATTTTAAGGTGACTAAGACAGAAATAGATAGAAAATTCTGTGAAAAACCCCAGCGAGTGGAGGAGCTTCGCCTTTACAATTTTTCTTTGCTTGTGACGAAATTGATAAGACGAAATCAAACGGTGACTTGGCAAAGCGTCGAAAGAGCGAGCGAGAGGGCGAATCGCAGAGAGAGCGGCAGGTGAGTCAGTTGGGAGTCGCGGGGTAGAAAGATTCGCTTTAATTCGATTAATCATCGAATGTGCAACAGTAAATTTTAATTTTGTTATTTCTTTTCGTGACTAATGGGCGGGGGCCAGCAGGCGCCACCCAAACGCACTTGAAACGCACCTGAGCGCGGGAGCGGGACAGAGAGAGAGAGAGAGAGCGCGCGACGGGCGGCGGTGGTGGGAGGGGGCGACATTCAAGTGCTTTCAAAACAAAATAAATTTTTAATTTTTATTGCCCACAAAAAATTTCACAGATGCAGTTGAGTTGTTGTTTTTGTTTTTTCGTCTTCTTTTTCTTTCTTTCGTTTTCTGCTTTCTGTCCAATTAATGGCGCGCACTCACATACACACACGCACACATAGCGACGCACGCTTGGAGTGGGGCACATATGCAGTGCAGTAGCATAAAACTGTAAATCCCTGCAGAGAGAGCGATATTTTTTGCCCCATAAAATCGACAAGAACAACAACAAGAACGAGATTCGCTTGCCAGCGAAGTCTCCGCAGGCCAAAACCGAAGACGCAGCGTACAAATTTTTCATCTTTCACACACACACACACACACGCATACAAACGGACTCGCGTACACACTCACACATGAAGGCAACGGTCGCCAGCAAACACGCCAAAAGTTGTTTAAAAACCGCATAAAATTTATAAATTTCTACTCACGCTTGTTATTGAACACTGGCTTCTGGCCTAGGGGCCCATTTTGTTTATGTTTATCCACTTAAAATTGTCTGTTTGTCACTTTACGTTACTCGTTTCCGTTTTTTTGCCCCGTCTTTTTGTATTGGTTCACATTAGTGCTGCAAAAACATCGTTCTACTATCGATATTATTCAAATCTATCGAACGACTATCAAAGCAGCTCTGGCTAGGCAATAATTTTAAATATTTCAAAATAATAATTTTTATTTTTTTATTTAAATAAGTCGTCGCAGAAAATTGCATTGCTGCTTTCATTGGTGTTTGTTTTTTATGGTCGTTAATTTTAAAATGCTAGAAAGCTAAAGTTTTCTTTAAGGTGAAAATTATCAAACCGTTTTTGGGTTTAAATTTTTGGGTTTCGCATTGGTTTCCAAAATTAATGCTATTTTAATTTATTTTATACCCGTCAAAATTAACAAGCAATTTTAAACATTTAAAAATTCAGCCGGGCTAAAAATACCATTTGTTGCCCGCCCTAGAGTTGTCGCTTGAAACCAGGGCTACCATAAAAAAAATAAATTTGCTTTTATATGCTAGTTGTCCAAAGATATAAATTAAATAGTATTCCAGTTGTACATTTTGTTACTTTTGTATCGTTTTCTTGATAAATGTGAAAAATAACCTCACGACCAGAGCTGTAG
>JBAMCP010001607.1:8926-19904 GCA_037075105.1 Lissocephala sabroskyi
ATTCCGTGCCGAGGCGACATTTTTTTGCTTTCCCGTCGGACGCGCGGTAATCTAGGCGGCCCCGTCAGGAACTCGCCGGAATTTATGGGATAATTTACACCATTTCATGTGTCGGCACAACGCAATTCCCCCCCAATGCCACCCAAACTTAGGGTTGGGGCAGGCAGTCCTAAGGACATTCAAATAAGAACTCAGCGAATCTTGAGTACCAAAGAGCAAGTTGAGAATTTAAGAAGACAAGTAAAGAACCCAATAGAAGTAAAAAGATTCAAATAAGGAAAACAGTGCGAAAGAAGTTGTCTCTCTCTCGTAATGAATTTGAGGATATTAAAAGGGAACCTTAGGTATTTTTTTGGGTTAATTTGAAAGCATGAGAAGGGCTTAGATAATTTGGAGAAATTCGTTAACGGAATTCCGAGTTCTTTATTTTGAGGAACTTCAAGGAGAACTTTGAAGTCTTAATGGAAATCTTGAAGAAGGCTCTCTGAACAGATCAAATGAAGATTTTGAAAGAAAATTAAGGAAACAATAAGATGTTTATCATAGCAATAATTGAAAGAGCTCTCATCTTGGGGAATCGGAATGGGACTTTCGAATACCAGTAGAGAGACTACGAAAGAGCAAAATAAGACGCTTCTTAAGAATTGTATTTTTGAGAACTAGAAAGAGTTTTTTAATTAATCTTTATGATTTATACGAAGTTCGCCTTGTAAAGGTTGGAATAGGTTCAGAAGAGGCTAATATTTTTCAAGTTATTTAAGATTAAAGAAATAAATATGAAAATTAAGAATTTCTTCTATCAATTTAAACGACCTGAAGATCTTTCAATGAAAAGTTAGTTAAGCCCTCAATTCTTTTAAGAAAAGAGCTCAATTTCTACTGAACACCATAAAGATTTCTAGAATGTCAGATTGCGAGAGGAATTTCGGTTCTTTTAGAACGTTCAACTCAATTTTACTCATGACCTTTGACGGCTTCTCCGTTTAGTGAATTTTTTCCCTTCCCATATTCCAAGTTTTTTAAGAGACCCACGAAAACCAAACCCTGTTACCCATTTTGAAGATTCCCAGGGAGTTTTTGAAGGAATCTATTATCTTTCGGTATTTTAATTTTTGATTTTGTTCGTCTTTCAGATCGGAGATAACAAGCAACATTCAATTGTCCTGTGTGGTGCAACGGGTTTGGCTCCTGATCTCGAACATTTGCCACGGCCTGCTAGCCGGTCTAGCGCTGGCCCATTTACTGTTCGTCCTCAGCAGCCACCCGATGGACTGGGCCAAGGTCATACGCAACATAAGTAGTCTTGCTGGCGAGACAACTCCAACGACAACAACACCAGGGGCTGCAACAACGCCAGCCCCAGCAACAGCAACAATATCGGGTGATATGAGCGACACGGCAGCGGATCAGGCATTACCCACGGGGACAACAATAGCGGGCGAATCGCTGGCCCTCATCGGCGACTATGCCTCCTTCGCGGAAATCTACTTGAACACCTTCTACTGCCTGGCCATAGTGTGCCTGGTGTCGGTGTTCGATCGGTAAGTCGGCCAGGCTAATGAAGCGGCCTTAGCGATTGAGGTCGCCAGATAGGACGACAGAAGGGGTCACAAATTGGCTCGCTGGTCGATTAATTGAGCCCGGGCAGAGCCTTGGCTAAAAATACCTTCCAACCGACTGAAAGGGGATGGGGCTGTCCTGAGAACTCATTGACCTCAAGTGGAGGCGGCGACAGCGGCCGTTTGCGTGCATTTTCATTGAGGAAAATTTTGTATGCCAAACAAAAGGCCAACTCGTCGTTATGGCCTAGACAATAGCCACGTTGGCTTGCGTGTTGTGGCCACTTGGCCATGTTTGCCTGGCCTACAACGGAATTGTTGCCACTCTTCAAAGTGAAAAGGCAAATTTCGCCAGGGTTGACGTAGCCGGCGAATTAATTGACCAATTTAAGCACAGAAAGTAAATCGAAATCGAATCGATCCGCGAAACATATTTTAATGTTTTTAAACTTTGCTCTTTTCGGAAATTCGCAAGCCAAAACCACCCAACGCCCACGTGGCCCTGCCGACTAAGCTTGCACTCTTGACCTTTAAAAAAGTTGCGATGGCGTCGCCGTCGTCGTCGAGTGGGTGGGGCAGGGGCACAATTTGTCTGTCTGTGGGCCGACTGACTGGCTGGTTTGTTTGTCTCTGCGGTGGCGGCGGATGTTCGTTTGAGTTTCGAGTGGCCCACTCGCTGCCGCCGTCGCAGTTGCCCTCGGGCGAGTGTGAAAACTTTTCTTCTTTTATTTTTGTGACATTTTCACAGTACGCTGATTTATGTAGCCCCCCCCCCCCCCCTTGCTATAGTGCATTATGCGATTGGACAGGGGCGGTGGGGTGGTGACCTTTTTGACGGCTTACAGCCACTGGACATGTCCCCACTTGACAGTCATTCTCAT
Organism: Lissocephala sabroskyi; assembly: GCA_037075105.1. Classification (NCBI taxonomy): domain Eukaryota; kingdom Metazoa; phylum Arthropoda; class Insecta; order Diptera; family Drosophilidae; genus Lissocephala; species Lissocephala sabroskyi. The sequence goes on from JBAMCP010001607.1 coordinate 11,367, forward strand.
TTAATAAACCGAACGGCGAACGAGAGAAAGTGGGCGAAAGTAATCCCGTTGTATACAACATTCTATTCAATTACAGAATGGACATTTGCCGCTGGAGCTTTGCGAATGCCAGCGAGTTAATCTCGTTCCGTTGGCTCATCATCACCATGATCTATATAGCGACAATAATCTTAACAATCTGCTCCGATTCCATAGACGAAAAGCTCTACCTGCTCAACAACAACACCAACATCACATTGACGCAACAGGAATTGGTAGGTCGTCGCTTCGACTTAACCTCAAAAATGTTAAAGAAACTAATTTAACTGATCTTGTGTCCTTGCAGCTGAGCAACAGCGTGCAGAGCGTGTGGAGCAGTTTGTCGGTGACGCGCAGCATCGCCGCCATCTCAGGTTGGGTTATGATCGGTCTGACGCCGAACGAGGATCTCCTTTATGAGCATCTCATGGATCTCGCTAAATATCAATTGACAAATAATTGAGTTTAAGTCAACTAAGCAACTGTTAAATCTGTATATATATATATAACCCACACATATACACTTTTAATCGAAAATGTAAATGTTTTTAAGGATCTCTTTGTGTTTCGTCGCTTTTGTATGTCCCCCCCCTCCCCTCTCCCAACTACCTGTAGCTAAATTGCATACACACATATATATATAAACTTATATATTCCCATATACAAAAAAAGAAAAAATTAAGCTTTAAACGAAAAAGAAAAAACTTAGACATCGGCAACTTGGAAGGCTGAGACGGTTGCCAGGATGCCCTTCACAGGCTGCTAGAACAACAGGATTTAGACTTTAGACTTGTTAAAACGCAAACTCTAGGATCATAAGGCAAAAACAAAACGAGTGAAAGCGACTCCTCCCCAGGGTCTACCAAAACTTATAATCAGTTAAAACCAAAACTCTAAATGTGAACGATGTCACTCACAATTAAGCCACTCACACTTAGAAAGAGATTAAAGGACATTTGTATGTCCTATAGAGAATATTCATTCGTACACATATCGTCAAGGAGAAATCATTTTGTTTACTTTCGAAATACAGAAATGGCTTCCAAGGGACGATCGGTCGATCGCTGGATCGGCCGGAACGGAATCATTAACAATGTGAAATGGTTTTACTCTACCTTTTAGATAATGTGTATATATATACAGACAGATATAAAAATATATTGCTATATAATTCAAAGATTAAACTATATTTATATATTTATGAATTGTAGAACAAAAATTGTTGAGAACCTCATTAAAAACCAAGGAAACCAAAAATCCTTAATTATATACACAGAAAAAAGTTATAAAATGATGCGATTTTTTCCTTTCGTTGATGAATTCGTTAAACACTAGCGACCTTATGGATTGTACAAAAAGCTTAGTTCCATTTTTCGATTTGTTTAAAAGGAAAAAGAACCCAGGACAAAATAAAAGACAAACGAGCTAATGAAAAACCGATCAGAACAAACGACGACAAATGCAAATTGTAAAATTGTATATAAAAAATATTATAAATGCAAATAAAAAAAATTGTAAAAAACAAGGAATCTAAGAAGACTTCAATGGGAGGGGTAAATTGGGTGAAATGGGAAAGTCAGCGGGTCGTATGAGCGACTGACAGGCCAACCAATCGAATTTAGCAGGGACACAAACCAGCGTTAAGGCGAACCATAGATGGCGCCAGTAGGAAAAACGAAAGTTTGGCTGGATTTGCATTTTGAAGTGACCCGCAATTAATTTCAATGGGCGGCAATTAATTAAACATGCAGATAAATTGAGCCACAAAGTCTAGGCTAAAATTGCGAGTTTATATTTCAATTTATTTAAGTCCATAAACTCTTGAAATCTTCGTGACAACGAGCCGCAGAAAGGGAGAGTTTGGGGTATAAAGAAATACAGCAGTAATTAAAGGATTCGAGGCAGGCCTCCATTTTTTGCCATTAGCCCTATCATATGGTGTTTGAGTGGGGCTATCAGAGCTCTGGAGCTTAATCATTTATCATTTAAAGGGAATTTTATATAAGAACTAAGAATGGGTTTCTTTCGAATCAAGAACTCTTATAGAAAAGCAGAGTAATTGTTATCGAAAGAATGAATACTTTCCTTCCGTCCATTACTTTCCCATCATTTATATTTTGAGATATATAAGTTTAAATTCCTTAAGTATTGGATTACCCATATACCCTTTTTTTGTATGAATCTCTGTATGATTTTAAAGATATAATGAAATTCCCTTTTCTCTATTTAAATCGAAATTAACTTTACCTTTCACCCATTCCAACTTTCCAAAACGTCCGAAAACCTCTCTCCTTGCCGATATCACTGCCTTTCCCTACGACTAAGGTAAAAATATAATTTCCAATTAAAAAGGACCTCATCCTGTTGGTTGTCGATGGAAAATATATCAACATGCGACCGGAGAACAAGAGTTTTCCAAACTCAAATTAGCCACTTAGGCTAATTTGCAAATTTTCTATTAAGTTTTTCTATTAAACGCATGCGCCAAATTCAATTACCCGTGGCCCGTTGCCCATGTGTGTGGGGGCGGTGGGCGTGGCTGCTTAAGTGTTTGTTCTTTGATATTTTTATGTGGATGATGAAAAAATACATACATTAATTAGCCCAAATTGAGTTGGGCAACTCAATATTCTCGCAACGGCGCTGGGGGACGGGGCACCCAGCTTGTGGGGGATTTGCATAAATGATTTTTAAAACAGTTTTTAACGTTGTTTCTTTTTTTTGTGTGTACCTGGCAACTCTGTTGGTCAGAAAGTTGGCCAGAAAAACTTGGTCCTCTGGGGCAGGCTAAAAATGTCGATGGAACCAGAAATCGCCCGACAATCTTGTTGGCCAAGTCCAGGGGCAGGGAAGTGGGGGCAAAGGTTAAATTATTTCTGTTGTATGTGGCCGACCACCACCCGGGGCCGTTTGATGGACTCGATTTCGAATTCTTCGTCTAATTAGCATGTAAATTTTTTTGGGCTTGCCTCCCAGCGGGTGGCAGCAGGCGGGGGCCCAGCATGTCATCTGAGGGCAATCTAATAACATCAAACCTAATGAAACCGAGCAATTCTGGGTAACCGCACCACTGGGCGGTCATGATTGCATGCCCACAGAATCAGCGTTCGCCGCGACGCCGTTGTCCTTGGCAGATTGAGAGCCATCGAAGTCAGGACAGAGGGGGGCAGAGGGGCACAAACGTTGGGCTGGTCTAGGTAAACGCATTATCATCATTAACCACTTGCAGCAATTAGGGCGCTAATTGAATTTCTAAATGAATAAAATGAGCCACACAACAACGGCCGTTAGATAAACGCGGCCCAGGTCGACAGGACGAGAAAACGAGCCTGTGTCGTCATAAAAGCAAAAAAACAAACCCGCCATAGACGAATTGGGGATGCCCTCGCCACGTTCAGGTGGGCTGGCTGGTTGATTCGTCTTATCATAGAAATTTCCGGGAACCGTAATCAAGAGATTAGATTATCTGTTTAGAATCGCAAATCAACGGAGCATTCATCTCGCGCTTATCAGACTGCCGACGGCAGATCTGATGAAGTCATCCGTCACTCAGGTTGATTTGCGGGTGTGGGAATCTGCACAGAACAGCGAGATCGCCAAGGAGAGCGACGATGCTAGCAGCGGACACGAGTGATGAGTGTCAAGAGAGACGAGAGTTTAGTTTTACATAAGTGAGCGAGCAAGACAGACGTGTGTTAACAACGAAACGAAATAAACCGAATTTAAGTACAATAAAGTGCGTGTTTATTACTTGATATCACGGGTCTTTACATTGGCGACGAGGTAAATTTACTATCTTGTGCAAAATAAATAGAAATTTAATTTATAAGTGCATTTTGAAATTTACTATTTCTAAGTGAAATTCAATTCCAGTGAATTGGAATATAATTCCAATGTAGGTACATAAAAACGAACGAAAAAGGAGTGCGAAAGTAGAGCACAAAACGAAAGATAACGGTTTTTGTGTCTACGTTGGCGTGAGAGGCTTCGCTCTCAGAGACGATGTTCTCCACGCAAGACGAAATCTCTAAGCATAGAGTAAAAGAAAAGAGAAGTAGGAAATGATGAAGTGTTAAATTTAACAAGTCCATCGCGGCAACGTACACACGTTTGTATGTGAGCCAAAGAGAGTGCAATTTTTTTTTTTCTAACAAAGAGAGGCTGAGTGTGGGAGATAAACCTATACAAGCCACATATACAGATGCAAACAAGTACAAATATACATACATATGTACGTACAAAGAGAAGGCTGTGCGAAAGAGTTACGTCTTGCGTAAGCCAAATATACATATGTACGTACAAAGAGAAGGCTGTGCGAAAGAGTTTCGTCTTGCGTAAGCCAAATATACATATGTACGTACAAAGGGAAGGCTGTGCGAAAGAGTTTCGTCTTGCGTAAGCCAAATATTAAATCGATCGTGTATAAAATACAAGTCGACAAAAAGAAAACATGTAAAAGGCTGAGTAATAACAAGCCAATATCTACCTATAATTAAATCTTGTTTTTCAGATAAGATGACTGATAATATTCTTAAACCATTTCTATGTGACACAATTGAAAAATCGGTGCTCAGAAATGAATGGGAAAAATGGTTAAGAGCGTTCACCATAGCTATGGAGGTTGACCAAACTGAGTCATCAAAAACCAAGAGAACAAAACTACTTCATTTGGGTGGAGTACAGTTGCAGACTGTTGCATACTCATTACCAGGCGCAATAATTGAGTACGATGAAAAGCTGGACAATGATGTTTTCGTTATTTTAATTGAGAAGTTAAATGCCTATTTTTCACCTAAGCAAAATTCCACGTTCGAACGACACCTTTTTCGCAATTTGGCTCCACAGGAGGGGGAAAATTTCTCGAAATTTATTCTTCGGCTACGACAGCAAATGTACAAATGCTTCTTTGGCGAATCGAAAAAGGAAATCGAGGAAATCTGTCTTAAAGACAAAATACTGGACTCGTGGGCACCTCCTGAATTAAAGAAGAAACTTCTGGGTAAAGAACACTCCCTAGACGAGATTATTGAGGCGTGTCAAGTCGAGGAGCAAATTAACAAACAATCCGAAGCCATGCAGAAGCCAACCGGTGAGGCAATAAACAAAATTGTGGCTCGTAAAGCAAAACTGGAAGTGGAATGTTCTAGGTGTGGTCGGATGGGTCATGCCAATAGTGATCCCGTTTGTCCGGCGCGACTCGCCAAATGCAATAAATGCTCGAAAATAGGGCATTTTGCACGCAAATGCAAGTCGAAACAGTATCCTCAGCCTAAAAATGGAAACCTCAAGCGACGACCAAATGACGATTGTGCTGGAGAGGGTCGATCTGATTTCAAAAGGAAGAAGGAAAGCTCGAATTGCTTCAAAATATGCAGTGACGAGGAAGAAGAGCTTATCAGCTGCAAAATTGGAGGCCAAGAAGTTTCTCTTATTATTGATTCTGGTTCGCGATTCAACCTCATCAGCCATAAAGACTGGGAAACACTGAAAAGAAAAACCCCGGCGGTGTTTAATGTGAGATCACATTCACAAAAACAATTCCGAGGATATGCTTCTGATCAATTACTAGAGGTAATTTGTGTTTTTGAAGCACCGATATCAGCTGTACCAGATGTCGAGGTGATTGCTACATTTTTTGTCATTAAAAATGGACGGCAGTCATTACTGGGGCGTGAGACAGCCATAAAGCTAAATGTTCTTCGTCTTGGCCTAAGTGTCAATCGGATTGAAACGACCGCACCATTTCCCAAATGGAAGGGTGTTGAAATAAAGCTGTGCATTGATCCCCAAATCAAGCCTGTCCAACAGCCGGTGCGGAGGATCCCAGTGGCACTTGAAGATAAAGTTGCAGCGAAACTTGATGAAGCTTTGAGCCGAGACATTATTGAATCTGTTACGAGTCCGAGTCGATGGATCTCCCCAATTGTCCTGGCGTTTAAGGAGAATGGCGATATTCGACTCTGCGTGGATATGCGTCTGGCGAACAAGGCAATTCGTCGAGAAAACTATCCACTACCAACTTTTGAATCTTTTATGACCAAACTTAAAGGTGCACGATTCTTTTCGCGCTTAGACTTGAAAGACGCTTATCATCAGCTGGAACTGGATGAAGACAGCAGGGAAATCACAACCTTTATAACACCAATGGGACTTTTTCGATATAAAAGATTGATGTTCGGAGTCAATTCTGCTCCAGAAATTTTTCAACGTCATCTCGAGCAGCTGTTAGTAGATTTTCCAAATGTTATGAACTACATCGACGACGTTATTATCTTCGGAGAAAGTCAAGAGGAACATGACAAAACCGTAAGAGATGTCTGCAAGGTATTCGAGGAAAACAACGTACTGCTAAATGACCAAAAATGCGTTTGGAAAAGCAAAAAACTTAAATTTCTTGGCCACATTCTTTCCGATAGGGGCATTGAAGTCGATCCCGATAAAGTTGATGCTATTAAAGCATTTCGAGAGCCAATTAATAAAGAGGAGATACGAAGTTTTCTCGGTCTGGTGACGTACGTAGGGAAATTTATTCCTGATCTAGCAGACTGTACGGAACCTCTACGTCAACTCTTAAAAAAGGACACAAAATTCAGCTGGGGCGAAACAGAGAAAAACGCTTTTCTCAACTTAAAGAATCGACTGGCATATGTGCCAAATCTTCAATATTTCAACCCTGGAAATCGAACCCGTCTCGTAGCAGATGCCAGTCCTGTAGCACTCGGAGCAGTTTTATTGCAGTTCTCGGCTAACAATGATCCCTTAATTATTTCATTTGCAAGCCGAGCATTATCGGATGTTGAGAAACGTTATTCACAAACGGAGAAAGAAAGTCTGGCTCTAGTCTGGGCGGTAGAGCGTTTTTACTACTACCTTGCTGGACTTCGATTTGAACTGGTGACCGACCACAAACCTTTGGAAGCAATTTTCAAACCAACATCGAAACCACCAGCCCGTATAGAGAGGTGGCTTCTACGTCTGCAGTCATACGATTTTAAAGTAGTGTACAAAGCAGGAAAAGAGAACATTTCTGATGCGTTATCACGACTTTGTCCGCTAACACCACCCGACACTTGTGAAAGAGAAACCGAATACAGTATCCTGCATATCGTCGAAAACAGTATTCCAAAATCGATGACCATCTCGGAAATTGCTAAGGACTCGGTGAAAGACGAAGAAATTATTGATGCGATGGCCTGTGTAGAGAACGACGAGTGGAAATCGGAGTCCCCAAAACAACTTTATCCATTCCGGTATGAGTTGTCAACAATAGGACCTCTCCTTCTGCGTGGTAATCGTATCGTTATTCCAACATTACTTCGAAATCGGATTCTTGAGCTGGCTCATGAAGGGCACCCAGGAGAATCGGCCATGAAAAGGCGGTTAAGGTCAAAAGTTTGGTGGCCTCGGATCGACCGCGACGCTGAAAAATTCGTAAAACACTGCAAAGATTGCCTCCTGGTGTCTCAACCATCCAGACCAGCGCCCATGGATAGAAATCCATTTCCAACTGGCCCATGGATTTGGGTAGCGTCCGATTTGCTGGGTCCTTTACCCAATAACGAGTTCATCCTGGTTTTTATAGACTACTACTCTCGCTATATGGAATTCAAATTTTTACGCTCTATTTCGTCAGCTAGCCTCATTGAAGTAATGAAAGAGATATTTTGTAGATTAGGTTATCCAAAATACTTAAGAACTGACAACGGTCGACAATATATCAGCTCAGAATTCGCAGAATATTGCAAAATTTGCGGAATAGAGCAGGTGAAGACACCACCCTATTGGCCTCAGGCTAATGGTGAGGTAGAAAACATGAATAGATCTTTAGTGAAACGATTAAAAATCGCGTATTCAAATTCAAATAATTACAAAGATGAGATTCAGAAATTCGTACTCATGCACAACGTGACGCCACACGGGACTACAGGAGTAGCTCCAACTCAGCTTATGTTCAATAGGGTCGTTCGAGACAAAGTTCCATGTATAGATGACATTGATGAACAATTTACAGACTCGGCTGAAAGGGATAGAGATTGTATACTAAAACAAAAAGGGAAAGAACAGGCAGACAAAAAGAGAGGGGCTAAAGAAATCGAAATAAAGGTAGGGGATAAGGTGCTTTTGAAAAATGTAATTTTCACAAACAAATTAACTCCAACCTTTGGCGACACCGAGTATGAAGTAGTAGAAAGAAACAATAATATTATTAAAATTACGGCAGAGGGTAAGACACTTATTAGGAACGTATCCCATGTCAAGAAGATTCCAAAAACGACAAATGAGGCAACGGCATCTGTAATTTCTCCTTTAGGTAACGCTCGAGATAATAGGACATCGGTACAGGACTACCAGGAAGATGGGGAAAACAAGGAACATCGACCGGAGCGGTTTGCGGAAAGTTTACATCAACCGTTGAGGCTGAAACTTGTTAATAAAGGAGGGATGTGGGAATCTGCACAGAACAGCGAGATCGCCAAGGAGAGCGACGATGCTAGCAGCGGACACGAGTGATGAGTGTCA
>JBAMCP010001608.1:0-19896 GCA_037075105.1 Lissocephala sabroskyi
ATACCTTTCGTTTGGTACCAAATTTGTTAAAATCCGTTCATAATTAAGGGAGTTACTTCAAGTCAAAGTTTAGGGGGTGGAGAAATCACAACCGCTGCCTCGGCCGTGGCCGCGCACACAAAAAAGTGGAAGGGGGAGGCAAAGAATGGGTAGAGACGGCCGCTGTGACGCGTCCTGAGTGTGGGGTGGGGGAATTTGTTGTTACTTCGCATATTGTGAGCGTGGCCCGATCACTTGCTAGCTTTTAACTAGCTTTTAAAGATTAGCGAGTGAATGGGCGGGGAAAATAGTGAAATTATTTTAATACAAGCCCCAGGTACAGGGTATATCACAGTCGGGCTAGCTCGACTGTTACTTCCTTACTTGTTTAGGCGTTGGCTTTCTGACTTTTGACCGATCTATAGATTTCTTAAGGTTTCTCTTCATGTTTGAACCAATGGCAATTTATAGCTCCCTAAATGACAATATCAAGCTTTTCCTTGATCATTAGATTTCTTGGGTGAATGTATAGAACCGTTTTGGGGCAACAGCAGTTAATAGTCCCCCAACTGAATTATATTAATTAAAGCTTTTCTGGGCTCAATGAAGAATATATTTTAATGATTGTTGATTGTAAAACGATCTTATTTGATCTGCTCTGTTGGTCTGATCTATTCCGATGCTAGAGACTTCACTTTAAGCAAGTTTAGAGATTGCTCTTGGCCCCTGCAGCAACTGTACTCGGATTTTCTGTGGGTTGAAATCGTTAAATGTCTAGAATCGACCGATTAGGGTGTGTGTGAAGATTTCCTCTGCAGGTTTCATCTGATCTTCGCAAACGAAGTTTTGGGCTTTGAAATCTAAAAGACCAATTATAATATAGATCTGATCTTTATCGAATCCAAAAGTTTTACAAACTATCAAGAAAAGCCGATTCATTGGTCTTATGAGGCCTTTGGTTGTTCTGAGTAGAAGAGCTTATATTTTGACCCCATGCTGATTTTTTGCGTCACTTCAAGTCGTGAATATTTTCTTGGATCCTTAATTTCATAATTGTGCTTGTGGTTCTTTTATTAATGGGATTCATAGTTCTGTTCTGTCCTTAATTTGTATAAGGTTTGTCGCTTGTCTCTCAACATTTTAACATCTCCAATTAAACGTAGATTTTTTTCTAGTCTTTTTGTCTCAACACGAACATTGTTCCCAAGCCTGATTTAGAAAAACCTATAAACTTCCAAAACGCTATTTACACAATTGTAATTCTAAAAAGTGTTCCTTTGGTTTTCTCTTATCTCTTGTTCTTCTGGTTGCATTTTGAGGCAACTGTACTTGGGATTCTTTATTTTCTAGCTTTTTAATGTCCCTAATTCGTGGTGTCTTTAATTCTGGGTTAGGTTATTTGTAGGCAACCGTTAGGCAACCGTTTGTGAAACATCATTCCGTGTGTACATGTGCGCACATTATAGCTGGGCTGGTGGCTGTGTTTCAGTGAATTCATAAAAATTATAGCCCCACTCTGGGGAAGACGCGGACCGCCAGCCCAGCATAATGAAGTGATGGACCGCCTGTTCCCGCTGGAGGAACTAAAAACGCTTCTATGGATCTTAATTTTTGGTGCGCTATTTTAATTTGTCTTGGCTGTCTCTCGTTGGGGTTTTATTGCCGTTGCTCATACGCCACGTGCACGCCATTTGGCTGCCCGATCTTGCTGCCCACATCTGCCGGCAGTTCAAATCGGCGAGGCGTTTATTTTTGCTGGCCCGCCTCGCCCCGTCCCGCTCCGCTCGGCTGCTCCACCTACAGAAAATGTATCGCTTTTTTACGATTGTCAGCTTTTGTTTAGATTAATATTTCATTTGTTGTTGTTTACGGACGCGTGCTGCTCGGAATTGCAGGGGAGAGCGGCCGGCCATCCGGAGAGAATTGCTGGTTGACAAACCCCATGGGACCCGTCGACGGGTCAGGGGGCAGGGTGGAGGGTTGGGTGCGTTGGTATTTGCCTAAATCTTAATTACCATTTAATTACTTTTGCCGGCAAATAAACATAAACAAATTAAATTTTGCTAGCTAACAAAAAAACGCGCCAACGATTTTCGATTTCATTGAATTCGCCCAAAATTTCGCCAGGCCCGGCTGACCAGCTTTTTTGCTTGAGTTTCCCTTTGAATTTTACGACCTTCTTTGTGATTCGGCGGTGCCCAAAAATAGATAAATATCCGCCGGACCTTAGCTTTCCTCGGAAGCAGCAATCCGTCGTCCTCAAATTAAACTAAAAGCCTCGACTGGGGATTTTTAGTTCTTTGATTTCGCGGGAATTAATTGTCAAAAAGGTCAATGTCTCTCACCCTCCTCCCTCTGTGTGTGGGTCTGTCGCGATGGGGGACTGTCCCGAAGGGAATATCAACGACCGAATACCCTAAGGAAGTATGGACAAGTCTCCGGAACAAACTTTGTGCGGAAAGAATGCCGACTATTTATGCTCTTTTTTTTAAAGCTGTTGGGAAATGAGGTAGATTAATATCAGATTATATTATTATAATAATTGCTTTTAGGAAATTCATATTTTATTTTTATCCTCGGCCCATATTTGTGTCTGTTGGTGGGAATTTGGTAGGCGACGGGCGAGCACCCAAAAGAATTTCTGAAACGCTTTCGAAATGGCTGAATACTCTTTCCCTTTGCAAAGAAATTGATGACATTGAAGTCTTAGAAACGCTTTATAATAATTTTAGGAAATAAAAGCTTATTTATTTTTGGTCTCCTTGGTATACCGAAACCCCCATCGACTCGCTGAAGGTTCCTTCTAATTCCACAGATTGCTAGTGGCAGCTTTAAATTTAAAATTTCTGAGACGACGAAGAAGGTTTTGGAATTTTTTAGTAGTTTTTTATTTCTGTTAATAATTTTCGAGGTTATGAAGCCAATTTAAAATGGGTTAGTTTCTGAGTTCTTCTTTTCTGTTTTTAAGGAAATAGAGAAAATAACATTTGAAAATTGAAATGAAGATGCATTCGATTTATTTTTTTGGAATACTTTCCGATATCTTAAAAATTCACATAAAATACGAATTTGCGACTCTCGCTATGGTTAAGGATGAAGGATCTATTCTTTTAGAATTCCCTTCGATATTTTTAATATTTACGAAAATACGAATTTTTAAATCATTAGTTTAATCAATTTTTATATTGACGGCGACACTCGCTATGATTTAAAAAATCAGCGGCGATAACTTTGACCAAATCGACAGAACTCGTATATTCCCCAAAAAAGAATCACATACAGTGGCGGTCACTTGTCTGATTTGTATTAAAATATAAACAAAATAATCGAAATATAGCCCCAAACTTTTAATTAGATTTTTTTTTAGAAAGATCAAAGTTCGAAGAGTGTTTATAAACAAACCGATGATATCTGAATCTTTACTGAAAGAACAGGAAAATGGGCGGTCAAAAAATTAATAGTGCTGCATTTTAATAAAATTAAGAGCGCATTTTCGAGTTTCTTATTTTATTCATTCGTTATTTTCGGCTTTCTGTTAAGTCGACAGTGTCGACAAAGTTTATTTATTGATTAGAATGAAGGTTAAGAACATAATGCTAAGCGTGCCTATAAGGCTGATAAGCCTATCGCTTCTGCTGGTTGTCTTAGCCGTTTCCATGTTCTCTTTTTTCATACCGAGCTTGCCATGCTGATCTGAACGAAAGCATCTAAGAATAGGATAAATAAAAACGAAATTGGTCAAATCTTATCCATTTGGATAAAGGTTACGATTTAAAAATAGTCGGGGCTATCGATTCGTTTTCATTCTCCGTGTTTATCTATAATGAACTTCCTCTTTTATAATCATTCTTTCAGATAGTTTATCTTTTTTTTATGGGTTTCTTTATCTTTATTTTTATGATTTGTTTTGCTGTCGTTTCCTTTCTTTCATCTTTTGGGAATCTTTTTCTCCAAATCTGACTTCTCGCCCTGATCTCATTTCCCCTGCTCTTTTGCTATTTTTATACACTTTCTATCTCTCCTCGACCTTCGTCCTTTGGACTTACCTTTCCCTGTTGCCCTGCCTATCATGTGTGTGCGAAGTGGCACGTTTAGGAAATGAATAATCACCGCCTCCGCCTTCCCACCTCTCCTGGCTGCTCCCTCGCGAATCGTTTATCGACGTAACCGAGGATTAATTCTGTGCCCTCCGTCGCCAGCCAACCGTCTACTCGAACTGTCATAACACTATTGCTGTGATATTGATAGAGCTTCTCTCCTGGTGATGAAGTCAACAATGGGCTTCTGCTGGCGGCTCCGTGCCTCGGCCATGGCCCGTCCGGCGTCGCTGGTCGGTCCGTCATCGGCATTTCTATTTCTTTTGTGGTTGCATAAACGGCCAGGAAAATCGATATGCCCAGTTTTTGTGCCGGGCAGCCTGGGTGGGTGGCTGGCAGGACGAAAGCCTAAGCGCTACAAATTGAATGTCACATGGGCGGCCATGCCCCTTGCCATTTGGAATCGTCATAATGATGCGCATTTTGTTAATTTTATTTCCTCAACCCGAAAAGGCCAAGTGACCCACGGAGGCGGGGAAGACCAGCCTGCCAGCGCCGGCCTGGTCCATCGTTCGTCATGGCGATTTGTAAGTTTTAAGCAGCCCAGGCCACTTCCCTTGGGTCGAAGGGGTCGGGGCGGGTGTCGGTTCCGTTTTATGCAACGAAATTCGGAGCTTATTCCCGTGCCGTCCCCCATGCCGGTTGGCAGGACTCAAAGCCATCATGCATTGCTCTCGCCCATTTTGAGGTGTCCTTTGTTTTCGGCCCAAGAGTTTTGTTTTTGTTTTGACTGCGATTGCAGCGGCAACTGAACGGCCACGCCAACAACAAGCAACGACAACGAAACTGTGTCAACCGCCGCCGAGGTGAGGTTACCTGGTTCGCCATCCCAACGAGCATTCTGACCCTGAAGTTCCTTCAATTGGAACTGCAAATCTTGCACAGTTTCTGATTGCTGCGGATCAAGTCAGCCTCCAAGTTTTGCCTTTGAAAAGCCTTTGATTTATCGAGCAAATTTACCTAAGCCTTACTTTACTTTCCATGGAAGCCGAAACTCCATTTTGTTCACAGCTTGAAAAGGAGCAATAAAAGATCTAAGGCCTTTAAGATCTTGGGAATAAGTTGAAGCGGATCTTTGGAAATCGTGTGTTGCATACGTTTTACTTAAGGAAAAGAAAAATCTTTGGGCTTTGAGCTTTTCTTAAATTAACCTTCAAATCTAAGCTTATGAAATAATTCTTAACTTTTAAAGATTTTATATTAAAGTATTCTCAGAAAGCCCTACAAAAACTCTTTCTACCCTTCAGTTTAATTTTAGAACGAAGGGTATAAACCAACCAAATACTCTGCAGCCAACTTCCCCGACAGACTTAAACTCTATTTCGGAATTTGTGAAAGCCAAACACATTTTAATGATTATAGTGGAAATAAGGGATAGCGATAAAAATATAGAAAACCTTCAAATCGATCTGCATGGATATAAAGATCCGAAATTTCGAGGACTTCGCTTCTCAGATCCTTTTGTTCGGGATCGAGTTATTATAATTCCCACGATATTGGAAGTAACATTGCGAAGTGCACGGCAATATCTTTCTTAATGTTACCTTTTCCCTATTGTACCCTTACCCTTTAACAATAAGGTTAAGGATAAGGATATTAATGAACGGATCTGTCATTGACAGAAATATAAACTCACGAAGAAGTTCCCTTTCTGTTCTTACGAATGACTGCAACCTAATTTATCAGATTGTAATTATACCCTTGTACCTAAGAGCACAAATAGAGGGTATAAAAACAAATCAGAAATATAAAGGTAGCAATCGAATTAGAAGCATAAGAATCTCTTGTGTCCAAATGTCTGTTGGGTGATGGGAACAATTTATACAAATGTGAGGGGGTGTAAGTGTTTGTTGGTTGTGTGTGGGTGTGTATTTTAGCGTAGCTACTGCTTTCGAAATATTCAGGCATTTCAACTACCAATTTGTGCATGTTTAACATCCCCAACATGAATAAATAATTTCCCATCTAACAAATGCGTCAAGGTAATTCATTTACACCAACAACAACAGCAACACGAACAACAACAATGACGACAGCAACAACAACGACAGTCTCGCCAGTTGGAATTAGACCAACTAAACCGACTAAACTCACGGGGATAATGGCACTCCGTGTGTGCTACAATCACCAGAGTGGTGTGGGTAGGGTAAGGGGTATAAATATTGAAACTGCCGTAAATTTGAGACACGTCAGAGAACGAACGAGAGGACCGCAGAGAGACTAAAAATAAAACCGCAAAACAACCGAAGCCGCCGAATCAACGCCGCGAAACCACAACCAACAATTGGGGGATGGGGGCAAAATTTAGGCTGGTCTTCGTTTCCACCGAACTAGGGTCCTTCGAGGGTAACTTAAATAAACTCTGTCCATATTTCTGTGGACAGAAATTGGCTTAGGTGTTTGAACCTAGAGAGATCCTAAAGAACCTTAAGAATTGTTTAAATTTCAAGGTCCTTTTTCTACTTTTTCTCTAAGATTTCTTTGGGTGAGTTTGGGATTTCTCAGTATTCGTTTTATATAATTTAGTATTTATTTTCATCATTATTTGATTTCGATTTGGTTTTTGGTAGCGTTTCTTCTTTATTTCAGTTGCTGATTCCTTTAGTTTTCTTAGCCTTGTAAATTGAAGTCCGGTCGAATTATTTTCTGTACGGATGCTTGCATAACTGCGAAAACTTTGATCGGGCTTTGCATTATTTATGGAAACAATTAGATGAAAATTACACAAAATTGCGCAACTTTTTCTTTCCCTTTTTTGTTGATGGATTTCCTTTTCATCAAATCGCGGCCTCCCTCGCGTCCATGCATTCAGGCCATAGGAATGTGACTAGAGAACGTTCCTCCCTGCCCACCCTCAGGTATACGCAATTGACAAGTTGTGCCAACACAATTACACTTATAACAACAACAACAACACTGGCAACAACAACGCCGACGGGGACAGTTACACCCAACAAGTTGGGGGGGCCCATCAACTGCAACACGTGACTCGCCCTCAGCTGCATATGTGGGGGAGGTGGAAGGGCTTGTGGGAGAAGGGGAGGCGGGGTTGGGGAAGTAGATGATTGAAAGGAAACCCTAAGATGGGGAAGGGCTGCCTTGAATGCTCCGAGTTGTGGCAAATTGAATTTGACGTCTTTGACGCTGGCAGCGGGTAACCCCCTTCGGTGCATTATAACTTGTTCACTTGGAAGCGCAAAAAATATTGGGGGAACTCGTTTATTTTTACCACCATACCCTTACCCCCTGCCGTCAAGCGGACTGCCATATTTTAAATGGCTTACGCATTTCGCCATCATTCCGCTGCAATGCCAAGCTGATGTTATGGGTAATTTAAATCAGCTCCATTTAGTCCTGCAGGTGAAAGCGGTATAGATTAAATAATTTTGGGAATCTTTCGTGGCTGCATTGCGTTTGACGTGAAGTAATTTGAAATGGGGCTTTGGAATGGGCAAGAGTGGACTCAGAGTACAAAAACAATTGATTAATGCGTTCTCGAGGTCTCTTTGGTTTGGACTACGTAATGTGATCCTAACGTAGAATTTATTAAAACAATCAGAATTCTTATGCTTTCGTTATAAATTAACTTAATACTAGAGTTCTCTGGATTCCGTTAACATGGATTTGCGTTTAATTTGCTTTTCGGATTATTCTCAGATATCTTGTTTACTGGGTGGGCAAGCTTTATTGCTATTACGTTATAAGTAACGTTTTATACGTAGACACGGCAAATCATATCATGGATTCGCTAGAATTCCCTAATAGACTTGCCTTAATATTTTAGGTGGTTTGTTACGTGATTTCAAATAATTTTTACGTTGGCTTAACTACTTACGTGTTATTTTTACGGTAGTTGAATGTCTGAGGAGATTTTCTAGGCATCTATTCCATAGGCAAGAGGTTCTTGAGTCACGTAAGATAACTTTACGTATTCGCTTCTATTTTTGATTTCGAAACTCTCCAATAGCAAAACTTTGGTGGTTTCTTACGCGATTTGTAATCATTTTACGTAAGCTTACTCATACCACTGAAGAACTTACCTGTTAATTTTACGTTGATAGTTCGAGGCGATTCGCTAGGCTCCTATTCGATTTGGAATCCAATAAAATGCATGAATTGAAGAACTGGAAGCCATACTTGAGTTTCGTAAGAAAACCTTACGTAGTCGCGTCTATTTTGGGGTTCAAAACTCTTGAACAGGAAAACTTTTCGATCGATAAGAAATTATTAAATGCCGAATGGCGAATTTAGCTTACGTTTTATTTTACGTATCTCCAAGGCTACGCTGGTTGCGAGTGAGAGAACGAGAAGTTTGGGTTGAAATAAATTCAAAGGAAAAGTAACCATGGCAATTAGAACAGCCGCAACCTCCGAGTTTTCTCCCTCCCCGGGGCGAAATACCACCCTAAACGCGCCCTATTAAGAAAGCAAAACCCCAACGTGCTGTTTATGCAATTCGCAGCAGAGCTTGCGCGAGAGCTTTTTGGCGTTGCATGGCCTCGACTAAAAGCTGCAGTGGCCAGCGCCACTCAAACTGTGCGCGCTCTCAAACTGTGTGGCTGTCAAACTGTAGAGCTTTTCACCACAGCCAACCAGGCAAGAAACAGAAATGGAGAGCAGAGTCCTCGGGCAAAAGGAAGTCTTGCGGGGACCTAACGCTGGCTTGCCCGGCATGTGGTCCGATAACGATAGCCAAAAAAAGAATCGATGATAACCTCTGCTCTGAGCTTTCTATTTACAAGGCGAAGGGGCGATAAACTCTTGCCACCTCGAACAAGGAACTCGAGTGACCTAATTAAACAGCGACTTTTTGGACGATGAGGGGCCGTTGGCTGATACGACTAATTAATTACCCTATTAATAGACTTGTTTTTGGGGCGCTGCAGTTATCGACAACGGAAACCGCCTAGAAACCACACAGCATAGAACAGGGTGGCCTGCGTGGCCACGCGATTGTAGGAAAAATCATAGCAATTTTTAAAAGCTGGCGACGGAAGCTGCAGGCCTCCAAAACGCAATTCCCCCATTGGCCAGCCCAGCCCCACCTGCCACCACCCCACCAGCAGTCCAGCGTCTGCGCAATCGAGGCGCCAATGAGAAGCCCGTGACCCTTGGGCCCGCCAGACGGGGGTTGCAGTCCGTGATGCTGGCTTATCGGTGTAACATTTCCCCGGCCCATAAATGCAGTGACCACTGCGGATGACTCATCCGTCGTTCGGTAGCTCAAGCTGGGCGACATGCACAAACATGCTTCTGGCAGGGAAAACATAAAACGATAACACGCACAAGCGCAGCGCCAAAGAACCAGAGGAGACAGAGAGAGGGAGAGAGAGCGCAGTTTACCGGTAAAGTTTACGATCAGAGCCGAACGAGCCGGCCACCCACCCGAGCGAAAGTAAAACGAACCCCCGCTCATTGGGTGTCTCTTCGGGTCTGCAAAGAATTGGGTTAGCTGGCGGGAGCAGCCATGGTCCCGTTAGGATTCTTTGGGCTCACCAGCTTATCTGGTGACCTACACAGTCGAGTTGGCTGCATTGCAAGCAAGCCAGCGAAATTCATGCCAGGCATCCTGTTGGCGATAAAACTGAGCACCGATAATGCAGGGCACCCGCCAAGTCGCCCACAGCCGCACCAACGAAGCAGCGCCAAAAGCGACGGCGCAACAGGCTTTGCCGCCCAGGTTTTGCCTTCGGTACTTAAGCTCCGTTATGCGTGTGCGAGTCGAGCGTCTGCCTGTGTGGGTGTGTGTGAGTGCGAGTCGCAGTCGTCGTCGTTCCTTCGGTCGTCGCTGCCGTCTTTCGGCGCCGGCGTCGTCGTTGTCTGCTGCTCTTCGTGCGCTGGGCTTCGTGTCGCGATTGCGGGGCTGCCGACGTCGCCGTCGTCGCCGCTGCTGTTAGCGCTCAAGCAAAATCTCTTCTTCATTCGGTTGCGGGCCGTTGTAAGAAGCGGTCGCACAATTTTCGGTTCGTTGTTTTTAACATTCTTTTTTTCTGTCTGTCTTCTGGCGGTTGTGTGTGCGGGTGTGTGTGCGTGTGCCTGGCACCTGTGTTTTTTTTTGTTGTAACTTTTTTTCAAGTGCTCTGACAAAAGGATCTTGAGCGATCGCCGCTGATGTTGTTGCCGGCGACGGCAAAAAAATGAAATAATTTTGCAAGCAAAATGAAAAGTGGCCGGTGGAGTTTTTTTTTCAGTGCGCGTCGATCGTTTCTAAAAATCGAAATAGAAAATAACAATTTTTTGACAAATTTTTAAATTATCAGGCAGAAACCCTAACCTCCCCCTCCCCCAACGAACAACGCAACCAGGCGGCCGATCAGTCGGCCGACCGGGCGGGCGGTCCGTTCGGCTGGCCGGCCGGTCGCTCGCTCGCTCGCTTCGCCGGATTTCGGTGGAATCCGCGGTGGTTTCATTTTCTCGTCGTTGTCTGTTCTTCCTCCTCCTCCTCCTCCTTCGCCCTTTTTGTTTTTACTTTTCGCTGATGTTGGAGTTTTTTTCGGTTTAATTGTTCGCCGCCTTCAATTTGCGGCGTTTTACCTTCAACCAAAAAATCAGCGAGCTTTCAACTTTTCCAAAGTTCAATATATCAAGAATATTTAGTTCCTGAATTAACCGTTTGTTTTCCTTGTAGTGCCATAAACATCGTTACTTTCTTTCCTCAACGTTCCTATCTCACTCACACTTCCATCTACCAAAATCGAATAAACGGAAACCCAAACTGCCTTAGAAACTAGAAATTAAAATTAACGAAAGACAAAAAAAAAAAAAACCGAACCAAAACTTAAAAAAATCCTAAAAAAACATCATCACCATGGGCTCTGCGGGGTCACCCCAGTCGGCCCCGTTGGAGCACCGGCGACGCCACGCGATGCTCCTCCTGTGGCGCCTCCTCGCCGTCGCGCTGATTTTGAACGCCTGCGCCTCCCACATGCCCCAGACCAGTGCCAAGGTGAGTGAAACGGGCAAACTTTATGATCCCTTGCTAAGGTTGAATTAAGGATGTGTTAGGATTTTAAGAACTCAAGATCCCAGGTTATTCGTCAAGGAAGGAATGGTGGGAATCTCTATTAAGTTTCTCAGTTCCGATGGGAAAGGTTATATTTCCATTCAGAAGAACCTGGAAATGGTATGAGGGTTCCTTGCAGTCATCTAGATGCGCTGCCTCAGAGATCTTAACTCAAACCCCAACAGATCTCTGCGGATCCCTTCCCTCTCCTCTTTAATTTTTATAGAGCCCAAAGAACTCTGAGGTTCTCTCCTCCCTCTTCGCTGGCGTGATCCCATTAGGAATTTTATGGTGATTACAAAAGAACGAACTTGAACCAATTCTACAAGCTCTATTAAGAAAAACGGCGCCGCAGCCGCAGTTATCAGAATGATTAACATAAAAAATGTTAAAGGGGCTTAATTTTTTTGATACCAAAAAATAGTTGAGTTTTATTTTCTTTCACCTTTGCCCGTTGCTGTGGTCGCCTCCCCCCTTCCCCAGCACTTCCTATCGAGCGACCGGATTCGTGGGTTGCTTGGGTCGCCGCTGATTTCCTCTCGGCCCCCATTTATATATTTTTGAATTTATGTGTCTGGCCCTGACCAAATATATGTTCTGGGAGCATCCACCAATCGCCCGGAAGGTTATCTCTTTCCGAAGTCGAATTGTTATGTGTGTGGAAATAAATGGAATTGGCAATTGAGGCGACTTCAATTCTCGGTCCCCGATCATCACTCCAAGTGCTGGGGGCCATGGGCGATAATCTTATCAGCATGTTAATGACATCGGTCCGTTGTCAACTACCTAGAAGGCCTTCTGCCATTCCCCCTAATAAATATAGAAAAAAACATCCAAACGATTAACGTCATCCGGGGAAGTCAAAATTCCAGCATCGCCCGGGGGTGACTGTACTTGAATCCTGGAATCAACGCCGCCTGCTCTCTCCCCCTGTAGGTGTCTGTCCCGCTTGTTGTTTGGTTGGTTTAATCGCCTCGGAAGTTGCTTTAATGAGGCCAATTGCCGCCGTTCCAGTTGATCCGTTGGCCCTTAGACGTGCGGCTTATCAAGCATCTGGGTTTTGTTCCAGCGTTCTGGATTTTTTGCTCTTCTTTCTGACGGATGACGGCCGTCAGTGGAAAGCCCTGGCGTATACGTAATACACCATAAATTGCTCATACGCAGAGGGTTAGATCAGTCAGAGTTGTTAGCTCAGCACTTAAAAATGACGCTTGGAGTTTCTGGAAATTCGCATGAGGCCTCCGCAAGCGGAAGTGCCAGGGATCCCCGCACAGAATGGACACTCGGGCCCATTACAAGTGTGTTTTCCATCGAAAAGCGATCATAAAATCTTGGGATTGTTTTGCTTTGCGTCTGCCTCAATTGGTTTTCAACATTCTGGGGGTGTTACTTCATCCGACCCATGGCCCTTTCAATTGGTGCTCAATGCTGGGCTATTGTTTACTTTGGAGTGTCTGGGGCTTTAATTTTTTCTGGGGCCCGTCCGAAGTGTCAAAATATTTGCAGCCAACTTGCCAACCAGCAGCCGCAAATTAATTTTATTTTTTTTCTCGTTTTCAATCATTTTTGGTTTTTGGAAATTCAGCCAGAGGATCTGGCGGAGGGCAGCGGCGACTTTCCCTTTGTTTGTGCTTCTCGTTTCGTTTTTATTCGATTGTTTGTTTGTGCAACATGTGGACACAAGATGTTGCCTGTCGATCATCATCGTCTTCAGCATCGTCGTGATCATGGGCCTGGTCCCCTTGGCTCGCTGCTGAAAATTCCATCTGCCTTGACGTCTGATTCATCTTAAACATAAAACGGGGGAATAGAAATGCAAAATTCCTGAAAGTGCCAAACGGCAAAGTTCGGTCAGGGCTCCCTGGAAACCAAGGGATTTCTGGGCGGTTCCACAAAGGAAAACGATGTATACAAATCGTGCAACGTGACACGATCACGTGACTCTCAATATCTCAGAGGGGGAATTAAAGCAAACAACTGAGATCTCTACCAAAATATCTTGAGAAAACGCCACCTACCGGCCACTCACGCAACTTTTAGATCAGTGATCTTTCGCGGGGTTCGCTCAATTGACTTGGCAGTTTCAGTTTAACTGGAATTCAGTCTCGACGCAAATTGTCTAAACAGACCCCTGCCCGCCCCTTCAGAAGGGGTGGGGGGTCTTGGGCGTACTTCGATCTCAAGTTCAGCTAACTGGCACACACACACAGCAGTAGATTCAGAGAGCTATCGAGGGCGGCGACTGCAACTGAAGTGTTGACAAAGTTGCCAATAAGACGATTGCACCTCGCCCTCCCTCTGGGTGTGTGTGTGTGTGTGTGGGGTGTGCATGGGTGGCTGTTTGTAGCCTCCGCTTGCCGTTGACTTCCGCCTTTGGGGCTGCAGTCGGGGGCCACGGGGTGGGTGGCCGGCTGGGTCCTAGTAAATTTTTGTAATTAGTCATCGACTTGAACTTCTTCCCCGGCCACGCCCCATTAGCGCCCAGGCAGGCGGCCCACCAGCCGATCGGCCGCACGCTGCCCCGCCAGCCTGGCTGGCTGTCATCCAACGACTGACGTATGCACATTTTGCAATGAACTGCAAAAGGGGCTGGCGGCAGCATCGATGGGGGGAGAGGGGTGGACGTATGAAGCAAACACCTAAAAATAGCGAGACTTTCCGACAGACACAAAACACGCGGCGACACAAGACAACAACGAAAAAGCCGGCGAGAAACTAAAAAGAAAAACCAACAAAGACACAAAAAAAATCACACACTTTTTGGTGTAAAACTAAAAAATACGGCAAAAAAATTACAAATAAATAAGAGCAGCCCCTACCCGCCGTCCATCTCCTAGGCAGTTTTTCAAACAAAAATGTTGAAATTGAAATGAAAAACGCTTTTGGAATCTCCAGCAAAATAAAAACGAAGGGCGCCGCAGTCCCCAGAACCGAAGAAATACACTTAAGGGACCCTGACTCTTCCAAATACCCTACGCCCCCAGCAAGCGCAGAGCCCGTCAGCGCATTTGATTGGCTTTGGCTTCAAATTTCATCCTCCGAATCCGCATCTAAGTCGGGATTCTTAAAAGGTTAGGAGAGCCTGAAAATGGTGACTCAATTTAGAAATAATTTTATCTCAAGCTTCACTTGCCAGGAACCAACACAAAAATCCTTTCTCATCTGTAAACTCTTTAATCTATTACTCTAAGATATCTTATTGTTAGAAAAGCATTTACTTTCTGATCTTTAGGCCCATAAGGGAATTGTGATCTCAGAATCAGGAGATAATCAGTTCACAAATTTACCCTTTCTTATTTTTGATAGAAAAAAAGACGACTTCAGGTTTTCGGGATTAAAGAACTATTTTATGATCCTGGCGTCTTCATTTCTTATAGAAATATTTCCTGTTTGTTTCGGTAAACGGCGAGGGTATAAAATGTTCGTTGTTTTTTGATATTTTTACCCCATTTCATTCTGAAAGCATCGCAGGGCGAGGGAGGAAATTTGTAATTCAATATTCGTCTAGCAAGTTAGCTAAACACAAAGTGGGGGGGAATCCCGCCCCCTCGACCACCAGCCACACTGAATACGAATGCTAATTGTGATTACGACTGTGGAGAGCAGAGAATTTCGTAAAAATTTATGAAAATAGCATCGCTGAACTGTCGCAATTTTCATTTTGAGTTATTGCAACCGAAACGTATCTGGCGAGGGCCTGGGGGAGGCTGCAGCTGCCACTGTTTGTTGTTTGTTTGTTGCCGCTGCTGTCACCGAGTGCATCATCATCGGCACCATCATCGTCGTCGTCATCGGCGTCTTTGGCGGGGATGACATCAGCCTAATCATTTGAATAAATCTAAATCGATTCTCTTTTTCGGCGAAATAAGAAATTAAATTCCTGGGCCGCGCCCCCACCGCCGCCAGACGGCCGGGAGATCAAAATGCCGGCCCTCATGGTTCTGTGGGTCGACTTGCATCATCGCACAGCTGGAGGCGATGCCCAGGGCGATGTCAACATTCGGCAACGATAAAAACAACAAATTTCAATTCTTGAAAAAACTGCCCATCTTTTTAAAAATAAATAAAAAAATATAACATTTTCATGCTCCTCCCCCTGCCAGTGCCCATGAAATACAAGAATTTGGTCTTTTGCTTTCAATTTACGAGTCTGGTGGCCGAGCGGCGTTAATTTCCCTCTCGAACTTACACAATCGCTAATTGTCACCAATCAAAGGCAGACACATTTTTTTTTTATACTCGTATGATATTTCGGGGTTCTTAAGTGCGACTCCCCGGGCCGCACTTCAAAGGGAAGGCGTCGCGAGATATCGAAATTGATTATCATTAAAATGAACTTGATGCCCCAGCACTTTAATTTCACTTACTCATCGCTAGGGCTCCTCCTCAGGGCTGAGATCATCTAGTAAAATTCCTTCACTTCACAAACGGCCAACGACCAACGGTCATTTGATCGCTCATAAATGATATAATCCAAAAAGGGAGCAAGTCGGCAATGAAACCAGTCTGTGTATAAGGTTTCTGGAGATCCCAACGACTGCTATAAGTAATTCCTAATTTGAAGAACTTTCCTTGAATTCCGATCTTAGGTAACTATTTAGACTTTCTATCTTTGGTAGCCAAAGTATTTCTGTGGATCCCTAAGTCTCTTATAAGTAATTCCAGATTAGAAGAACTTAATCTTTATTGGCTATTGAGTATTTGTCTCCGATCTAG
The DNA here is from genome assembly GCA_037075105.1 of Lissocephala sabroskyi. Taxonomy (NCBI): domain Eukaryota; kingdom Metazoa; phylum Arthropoda; class Insecta; order Diptera; family Drosophilidae; genus Lissocephala; species Lissocephala sabroskyi. Next base: position 15,796 of record JBAMCP010001608.1, read on the forward strand.
GGAACTTGGAAAACTATTACGACTTCCTATCTTTCCATCTTTATCGATGCTTCTGTCATTGCTCTCAAGCTTTCAAGAACCTAAACTATACTGATCTTAGGAGTTTCGCAATCTATTTTGACTGCCTATCTATGGAAGCCAAAGTTTTAAGCTTCTGTCATTGTTCTCAAAATCTTTTGAAATGTTTCTGAGCTTGCTTTTGAACAGTTGTCTCTTAAGTCTTCTATAAGTATTTCCACCTCTTAAGAACTCAAGCTATACTTGTTCTTTAGAGTTTATTTCTGATCTTGAAAGTCTCGTTAAGGAATTTATAAATATCTATTTACTATAGTGACTTCTGGTCTCTCGGAGTTCTGATTATTGGAGAGCTTTATTGTCACATCTGTCATTGCTTTTAAGATTTTTAAAAATGTCTCTAGAGTTCCCGAAATCTGCTTTAAATAATTCGCACTCACCCAGAACCCAAACTTACCTGCTCTTTAGTGCTTGTCTCTGATCTTGAAAGTCTCGCTTTTCATAAATATCTATTTGCTATCGAGACTCCCGATCTTTTGAAGTCATTAGGAGTTCTAATTATTGGTGAGATTTATCGACGCTTCTGTCAGTGCTCTCAAGACGCTGTGGTGTGACCTTTTCTGGCCCGCCGATTGGCAAGATCCGATCGGCTGGGAGTGTTTTATTGCACCACTAAGCCGCCACTAATCTCAAACTAATTTAAAAACCTAATGACTCCATTTACATACACACGCACAGCCACACACATGCGTGAATATGTATTTCAAAGATCGATTGGGAGACTCTTTTCGTTGGTATTCAAGTTATTGAATTTCCAGCCGATAATAATCCAAGCGAAGCCAGCTGATGAATTTCGGCTACACTTTCCGGGGGTCAGTTTGTCGGGGTGCCCATTTGTCTGATGGGAGTTGCTCAACCCGTTAGAGATGCTGAGCTGCTTCTGCTTTTAACGAGTAGCCAATGGGCAATTAATTAATTAATAACAAAAACAAAAGAGGAAACAAAAGCCAAACAAAATAATAATGACGAGCTGATTCGGCCACGCATATTAAAAAATAAACAGAAATAAAATCAAACGCCTAATTATGTTAATTTCATCAATTTGTTGCATGCCTTTATGTTTTAATAAGTTCCAAAAAAAAAACACAAAAATACCAAAACTAAAGAATCCGTAGAACTGGCCAACTAATTGGGCCCTGTCAGTCATTGAGGGCGTTCGTTCGCTCGGCCCGATAGGCCCACAAATCGAACAACTCCCCAGATAAGATATAGAGACTTTGTTGCTGTTGTTGCTGGCATAGTTTCGAGTTGTTGCCAAGTTGATAAGACGGCGGAGCGTGGAGGCCTAAGAAGCATTTGACTGATAGCGGCGGGCCGAAGAGTCAGCCATCCAATGGCTCTCAAACTGTAAACTCCCCAAATTCCTCACATTTGCATGTTGCATGATCGACTGGCTGAACTTTATCATTTAACTGGCCTAGTAATTAAATTATAAAGTTCGACGGGCTTTGGCATGAGTAAGCGGCGGCAAATGCAGCCTATGAAATTAAATGCACAACATGCATATTTTTTTCAGAGTCGTATTATCGTCTGAGGGAATACGTCGGTTGAGGTGTCGAGTGCATTTAATCAGAAGCTCAGCGAAAAGCATAAATTGATTTCAAGATATGGCACGATTTTTCCAAGTTCATTTGCCTTCTTCAATACTTTCGATACTCAAATTGCCAACGACTCTTGGTCGCCGGTCATTGTCGTTAAGGGATCGGCTTTCGTGGTCTTGAAGACGCGAATAAGTCGGGAACTAAATGACTGTTTGAACTTTTCAAGGAATCTTTAGTTATAGTAGATACTTATTATAGTTTTCTTGAGATGGGTTAAATCTCTATTTGGTTTCCAAGATGCTTTATCGAATAGACTTGTGAAAGAGAAAAAGCTTTTTACACTTCTATACTTAAATAATAGAAAATGAATTACGGAAAATGTTCTTATTTTTATATTTTAAAACATCTGGTCAGTTTCAATTAATGCTAAAAGAATATAAATAGTTCAAGAATAGGCTTGTATATATTTTTATGATATTATATTTATCCATTTTAGCTATGTAAAGCTGATGTAAAATTTCTTAATAATTCAAAGTTTTATAAATCTGGGTTTTAAAGTAATTTTGTCTGATGGATCATACAGAAAACATAGAAGCTATATTAAGGTGGTGATCAAGTCTATAAAATAATCGTATTAGTGGATTACAATACAAATCCATCCTCGACATTAGCTCATATCCTCTGCCATCAAATAATTTATCTTACGAGTACTCCGACTAGGACACACTTTTTTTCTGAGTTCGAGAAAGTTCTTACGGCAGATAAAGATCCCATAGAGTCACCATCTCTTCCCACACCAAGAAATATCCAAACCTTACCTCAAGCAGCCCATTTATTATACAAAAATCCTACAAAGAGTGGAAGATAATAGTATCCAGTACTCTATGAAGAACTTTAATTATCTTGTATATAAAAATTATACAAGAATGATAACGTTTGGAGAGGCGGAGTAATTTGAGTGTCTGAATAATAAAAAAATTAATTTAAGATCTCGCACTTGATCTCTGATCTCTGATCGCTATAGGAATGGTCTGCCAAGGTTCCCAAATACACTTTAGTGTCTCGAATAAAGTTCGACCCAAAACTAACCTCTTTCTTTGTTTCTTTGCAGGTAAGTGACGCAAAGGGATCGGTAGCGGGTAAGCGGTAGCGCGGGGGTCCGAAGTCGTTGACCAAATTCCAACTGCTCACAACTTTTCATAACCAGGGCTAAAATGACACAGAAACTGAGAAACAAAATATTTGTCATTTATCACATTTTCTGTTTTTTATGCATACAAAGTTTGATAGTCGATAGACTCGCCGACGGGGGCGGCAGGGAAAGGGCAGTCGGGGCGATCAGACAGCTTGACGGCTGCGGTGATTATGATAATGATCATCAGTGGCGGTTGGGTGAGGTTGCCACCCGCTGGTGTTTCCTGTTTCCAGTGGTTCACTTAACGCCCCCCACACCACGGGCGAGATTGGCTCGACCCCCTCTGGCCCATTAGCGGTGAAAAAAGGTAAATATTTGGGGGCTGTCAGTTGGCCCGGTTAGCTGATGAGATGGCCAGAGTTCGATTGGCTTTTTAAAAACCGTCTGGACGACGGTCCCCCCTCTCGATGTTGGTAAAAAACTTGATTTATTTCCTGTGTTGGTGGTGGTGAAGCGCGGCTGGTGGGGTGAGTGTGTGCGTGTGTCGGTGTTGACAATAAAACGTGCCGCTGAGCTCGCCAACTTCAAACGCCCGAAAATTGTGAATCAACAGCAGCAAGAGCAGCATAAAGTCAAGATATTAAAGCGGTTTGACCTTGGGATTTTTCTCTCCCTCCCTCTCTTTTTAGTTCGGAAGATTTTTTCTTATCCGTTGGTCAGCGAAATTTCCTACAGTTTTAGAGGCAGGCGATTACAGTTTTAGATTCCAGCCGAGTTAACTTTTTCAGATTAAATCCGCTGCTCTTTTTCAACTCCTTTCGTGGATCTTCTCGGCTGTCCAAAAATTCTTAGAATCCCCGCCTTGGGGGGCCTTTGCTGGCCTTTGTCGCGTGTATAGGACAGGCCATAAATTAAAGCCCAGCCTCTCATATGCGCGTAAGCCGAGGGCCTACAGTTTGAGAGGCCTAGGTGCGGGTCCACAGCCTACGCGAGTCAGCTGGGTTCATGACCAGACGTTCCACTGACACAGCCTAGACTGCCCCCCATCCCCCCCTCGCTTGTCCTGGGGCAGCTGTTGAGCCGCTTACGCTAATGCAGTTCAAGTGGATTCGTTCTGGGCCTCGCGAGAAACTCGGAGAAAAATATCACTTATTTGTTACTAAATATAGAAATGCTGGGCTCCCCCTCTTCAGGTAGGCAGAGTGACAATGATAAGAGGGGTGGGTGGTAATAATGATGTGAGGGGTGGGGGCACTGTTATTACGTTTAATTGTTGTCGTTATCTGCGGCGCGTAGGCGGATGACGTCGCAATTGACGTCGGGCAACTTCAGCGGCTTGACGACCCGTAG
>JBAMCP010001609.1:0-19884 GCA_037075105.1 Lissocephala sabroskyi
GTGTGTGTGTGTGTTGGTGTGCGTGTGTGTGTGTGTGTGTGCCCCGTCCACTTAGCGTTGCCTCTTCATATTTGCCGATTTGGCGCGAGTGAAAGTTACAACTTTCATTTCGGCCAGAAAACCTCTACTTTCGCCATCCTTTTGGCCCGGTTCCTTCGCCTATAAATATGCTAAAAAGAGGAAGAGGCCACAAAATGAGGAAGGAATTCGAAGCCAAAGCCGAACCGCCGCCAACGCACATAAACCAGTCAACATTTCCCAGAGACAGGGTTGTCGAGTGTTCGTAAAGAAGCCTAAGAAGCTCAAGATCAGTTTAGGTAGAGAAAAAAGCAAGAGGAAAGCTCCGAAAAGTCACCTAATAATCAGAAGATTTTAGGTCAATCTCAGGAAATTTCACACCTGGAACTGAGAGATTTTCCAATAATCAAAGGTAACCAGAAAACGAAAGGACGGTTAGCTGACTTCTTGGAGAAGATCCTTTAGCTGTGATCCTTAAAATCGTCCAAGAAATATTTTGGCATACAAAAGTTCACCAATCAATGGCAAGCAGTCAGCAAAGCCCATGAAATGTTTGCTGGGTTCAAACCAAAAGCTTAGCATTTCTTCCTCCCCTACACTGCCCACTCTTTCTCTCTCTCCCCCCTCTTCTCACACACACACACACATACACTAATGCCACTAACCGCTCACCACACCAGCAAAGCGTCCGGCGTCGCTGGGCTTTGTTTTCGGGGCCGCTTATCTGCCTGCCCGCGCAGCTGAGCTGCTGTCGCTGCCGCCGTCGTCGGTGTCGCCATTGCTATTTGTGCCGCTTCTGCCTCACCCCCCTCCCCTGACAATCTCATCCCCATGCTGGTGCTATTTGCTTTGGCAGAAAAGTAACTGATATCGCAGAACCGAGAGGATTTTGGCCCCGTTTGCCCCGCCGCCCCGTCGCTGTGCGTGGATAGTTTTGTGCGGCGAACTTAAATGAAACACGAAAGCGACGAAAACTTTTCCTTTTTTTGTTGTCCGTTTTTTTTTTTTTTTTGCGTGCTGATAAAAATTGCGAATCCTGTTCCCCCCACACTAACCGGCTGCATTTGGCAACTTTGCCCCCTTCCGACCAGAAGCAGCGATTGCCTGCCAAATGCCTTAATCATAACCAAAAAGTGTTGGCCGCCTTTTGCCCGCAGTTCGGCTTTACTTTCTCTTCCGGGCCAAATGAGAAGGTCAACTGGGCAGGGGACAAAACGGACAGAAACCCAGGGGAAGTTGAGGAAAGTTGACGGTTGAAAAGCGACGCTTGTTGCTCGCCAGTTAATCGATTGGCAGTTTCCTTGCCTTTGTCATAAAGAGAGTCCCAGAGATTGGAGATATTGTATTCCCAAAAGACCACAGGCAACAGGAATTTAGCGAATCTTCCCGAAAGATATTTGAATCTTCAAGTTTCTCTATAACTTCAAAAATATTATCAATCCTTTAAGATCAAAAATAACCCATTTATTTCGCCTCTGTGAATTTTTAAATCCTTTTGATTCCTTAACTAGAATTCCCCACATTTTCACACTTCTGTATAATCCAACGAAAGGCAACCAACTCAATTCGAATTCAATTAAAATTAAACTTTCTTCATCCGCAACGCGCCCCTCGCCGCTTTTAAGGAAAGTAAAACGCAACGAAGCAAATCAAATTCCCGGCAACCCCCCGCATCCTTTCCATCCAAGGAGAAAGCGGTTTTCAAGTTCACTTGTTGAAAGGCATTGATCGAAGTGAAGGAAATGCAAACAAGAAAAACGAGAAAAACCAATGAAAGTGGAACTTTCTCCCATTCTGGTGTGGTGGCTCGTCCAAAACTCATTTGGTTGGAAAATTCCGGTCATTTTGAATTCCACCGACAGATTTGTCGATTGTTTAACAATGGCCACGCCCCAATATCCCTCCCCTCCCCTTTTGGAAATCGCATCAGTCGCTGGGCTTTTGTGTAATTTCCAAATCGCTGAGGCGATGGAAATCAGAAAAGCGGTGACTAACGGGAGGTGGCCAAAAGAGTTGGCTAAACAACTTGCAGCGAACAGGAAGGAGAAGGACAGCTGAAATGCAGCTTTGTTACGGGCGACGCCAACACTTAGGAAATTGAATTTACAGCAAGAAGAAGAGAGAGTGTAGGAGAAAAAAAAACAATATGGCGACGGACCACAGACGCCTTCTCTATCCTTGCCATTGCAATTTGCTGATAAAGCAAAATGAACACCCCATCAACACACAGCCTTTGGTGGCTTTATCTCCCCACAAGACTTGACCAGCGCGACAGACAGACGAAAAGAAAAAAAAGTACAGTCACGCAGGGAACCCTAAAAAAAGAGCTCCAAAGTCCTCAAGATGCTGCCAGGGACAGCAGCTCAAAAAGGGTTAACGCTGGGGTTTGGGGAAGGCGGAGAATTCCTTGCCCGCATCCATATTAAATTTTGCTTAAAAAATCTCATTAATTCGCAGGAAATATATAAAACCAACGATCGAATATGGGGCGTTGGGGCGTAGCAGCTTTGTGGTCGTACCGAATGCGACAAAATGGAAATCGAAAACAGGAAAATCGAATCAATTAAAACAGAAGAGCGAGCACTGCAGTCCAATTCCATGGACGGTCGGGGGGAGGGCGCTCGGTTGCCTGTGGTAAGCTGGAAATTGTGGCATATATGGTGATTGATTTGCCGAGCACGCTCAAGGGCAGCAGCGGCGCCAGCTGCCCGCCCAGCTCAAGGACATTCCGCAAAAAAAGGCAGCGGCCAGCCCACCGCCAACTTGCATAGCGGCAAGGGGGCGGGCCAAAGTGCCTGGGTTAGCAGGCTAATTGGGCGGCATAACCAGAGCAGAAACACCGCCCCAACCCCCAGCTACGCCCCTTCTACTTGCCTCGTTTTGCTCGGGCATTCCATTTTTATTTTTCCCTTTTTTTTGGGGGGGGGGAGGCTTTATTACAAATCAACGCGCTTGCTTGCGCCACCAACAACACCGAAAAATAGCTGCCCCTTCCCCTCGCCTGGCGCTCGTTTGGCTGGCCGAATTTGTAGTCAAATGCCCCGAACAGTTTCCGCGCCAGCACCTTGAAAATTCCATGCTGCGCGGCAACACCAACGAAAACCACGATGAGAATTGTAATTATTTTTGATTTATGACTGACCCGTTACCCTCGGTGTACTCCACCCCTCCCCCCTTCTCCCTTGAGGGTTGGTGAAAAAAAGAACCCACAACATCCGTTCCCCAGGCAACTGCATTGACGTGGTAAGCTCTTCGCACCCACAACGACCTTTTCTTTCTTTCTCTTTTTATACCCTTTACCCTCGTAAAAGGCAAGAGGGTATAAATGGTTCCATTCCCAGAGCAAAGGGGCTAAGGTCCGAGAATAAATAAAACGGCCACTGATTAAAGTCCCAGGAAGTTCCTGGCAATCGAAAAGTGCTGCTTACTGGAGTCGTGAATCCAATATAGACATAAAACTAAAGGGTATATTCAGGGTATATTGTAGTCGGGCAGGCTTGACTGTACCTGCTGACCAGCCCAGAAACCCCAATGGGTCAGACGTCTGCCCAGCAGTTCGGCTGGCTATCAGGTGAGAGTGTCGATGGTTTTTGGTATTCTGAGATATTTAGAGGCTTTTAAGCAACAATTTTATTGTTGGTAGGGAAAAATAATAAAGATTTCTTAGGGTAACTCAAAGTATTCAAAGGTTTTTAAGATTCATTTGGGTTGGTCAAGGGAAGTGTTTGTTTTTTTGGGCAATCAGACAAATTTCAGAGCTGATTTCAAAATGATTTCAATGCGATAAGTCAATATTTTTGGGTATTGATATAAAAGAGGCAGAGATAAATATTAAAAAACTTACCAGTGATGAACTCTTAAGCTGCAAAGAAAAAGAAGAAACATTATTAAAATTGAGTTCAAAAATATCAAAGAAGCTAAGGAGACAGTTTAGATTTTTAATTACTTAAAATACCCTCCCAAAAAAATGCGCCTCCTTCAGTTTAAGACCCGCAACCAAAAGCAGATTAAAGACTCCTTCTTATCCGATTAAAAACCTACTTGGAGTTTTCCAAGCAACAGAGCATCCCTGAGAGCAAAATTCACCTGATCCTGTGGCGATGAGAAAATGAAAACCTCTGAAGTTTTTCTCACGGCAGCTGCTGAGCTGCGGAGGTGACTGCACGGAAAAGAGAACAGCAACGACGGCGAGGAGAAAGTTGGGAACGCATAATGCAGATGAGGCAGACGGCGATGCAGATGATGATGTAAGTGATGTAAGTGATGTCGGCGGACTGCGTGAGCAGCTGGACGGCAAGGCAACATCATTTGTGAATGATGTCAACGCATGCATAAAACATGCCAACAACAACGAAACTACTGCAAAAATACCAAAAGCAAAACACAACAAAAATACCAAGCAAAACTTATGAAAGGTACACGGATAACAGGCGCGGGGGCCGGGGACTCGGGAGTCCCCGTGGCTTGTCGAGTCAAAATATGCGAATAAAAATATGGAAATTACACGGTTTTAGCAGCAAACAACAAACAAAATAAGCGACGGCGGCGACGACAACAGCCGACGCGGGGCAAAAATTCATAAGTGCCGCGGCACAGGTAAGCGCCGTTGGCTCCGTTGTGTCTGCCACACGCAGCACCGCCCCCGCCCCACCGCCCAACTGCAGTGCAAGGAACTCCGGGCGGTTGGTGCGTATGGAAGCCGCCTTGCAAATTGCATAGAAAACTTTTCCCGGCAGCGGTGTTGGGGGCACTGGCGTGTGGGTGGATTATATGAATTATGTTTTTATTAGCAGCCACGCCCACAAATCACAAGCAACAACGCCAAGCGTGGGCGACAGACAGCCCAAGAGAAGCAGCGCCAACATTGCCTCTGTCGCCTCCCTGTCGCCCTCCCCAGGCTCCCTGGGCTGCTGTTATTCATTCAACTATTTTAATTATTGTCGAAAATTTTTGCTGTCTGTGAGTCAGCGGCTGCAATTTTTGTTCTTGGCTCGCAACAGCTGAGCGTCGGTGGGGGAAGGGGGCGGATTATGCAAACAGCAGCGGCGGCCGTAGAGGAAATGTTAAAAGCTAAAGCACAAATTCAAGTCAAAATATGTAGCCAAAGTAGTTGCCTGTCCGGCTCTGCGTCTTTTCGGGCGGGGCGGGCCGACGACAAGAAGCAAACTGCTTGCATTTTTAGCTGGGCAATTTTGCTGCACAAGGGGGGAGGGTTGGGGTGCAACAAAGTTTTCGTTTCAACGCTTGGCATTTTGTAAACATCGCCCCCCCCCTCCCCCCCAACCACCCTTTCCCAACTGCCCCTCTCTCTTTTCCAGGCAACAACGAAAGACGAATGGGGCCAGTCGAAAAGTAGGCAACACTTTGCGACAACAGAGAAAGCAACGGGCAAAGGCTTTGGAAAAGTTAGAAGGAATCTTTCATGGCAGAATAATAAAAGTCGTAAAAGATCTGTTGGGTCGAGATCTAAAAAAAGATCTAAAAAAAAAAATATACCACTATTAGCTGGTAAAATATATAATAACGAAATTCATATGGACTGCTTTAATGGGGAAAATAAAATAGAAAAAAAGACGACAAAAATCTCAGGCAAAAAGTAATCCAAATGATCTTGGGATAAGGAATATTGAAGTCTGAAAGATAAAACTAATAAGGAAATTAAAGAAAGAATCTCAAAAAAAGTTATCTATGCTGCCTCAGACTCAAAAAACCCAAAATAACATTGGAGACTTCCGAAAAACCAACAAACCGATTGTCAGACCTTCGAAGACTTCTTAAGAGCTTCAATTAATTTTATCTTTCTCTTCCAAACGACCCTAAAACGATTTCAGGCTACTTCAAGTTGTATCTTCTTTTGCCTTTTAATCACGGTGATTTCATGTCCCGGCTACAGTGAGAAAACAACTGCAACTATCGAACCTGAAAAAAAAGAACTCCGAGAGGAACTAAACCCGCCGAGCAATGAAAGCTCACAGATGCTGACCAGGACCTTCCCTGCACCCGATCTACCCTCGTGCTGTGACGAGCACTGTCAGTGGCAGTTTGACGTGTCCTCTGAGTGATATATGACCACCTGTGCAGCTGTCCTGACTAAGTGGCGCCATCTGGGATGCAGGACAGCCAGCCAGGGTCTTGTCTGTGTGGGTCAGACGGGCAGACGGACAGGAATAAATGCCAAAGTAAATAAAAATCCAGCTAAATTGAATTTTGAAACACATTTGCTCAATTTTGCATATGAGCAGGCAACTAGAAATCGAAACACAACCCATCCTGCCCCCCGACCCGGTGTCCTGTTCGGGCAAACAAACCGCCATCGCTGGCGAGAGTTGGTGAAGTTGGTGGCCATTTTGTAGCTTGGTTTTTTTTAATTTATCGACATGGTCATATGGAGAGAAATCTGGTTTTATTTCGTTGCTGTTGTTGCGAGCCAGGCGAAATCAGCAATATTCTCGTCCTTTTCGTTTTCCTTCTATTTTGGTTTTTTGTTGCGGACACCGCACATGCAAATTTTTTGGTCAGCAAACCAAAGCAATTCAAAAGCACCAATATAACCGTTTCTGTGTGTGTGTGTGGGTTAAAAACCACAAACTTGCCGAGATTGAAACCAATTTGAAAAATTTTCTATGCCAATTGCCCAACTGACCCAGCCCAGTCCCTCGCCCCCTGGCCCCCCTCGGTCGTTGCAACGTTGCGCGTCCAAAGTCAAGCTTTGGTCCTGCCCCCGCCCCCTCCCCCCTCCTGCAACTGCTATCCTTTCTTTAATTGCTCTAATTCACAGGCCAATAAAGCCAGAGAGGTTCCCGAAACTCGGGTAAAGTTTTTTTCTGTTTTGGTAATTGAGCTCAAATGATTTGCAGGGATTTTGGTTTTCAAATTTGCAAATATTTTTTTTTCTATGAATGCCATTTTTATATTCGTTTTGTTAGGCGAATTATCATTGCGATAAACAAAAGTTTTTCATGCCGCAAATTTCACAGTTTGTAATTGGAATTTTATTTCTATTTTTTTCTGTTTTGTTTTTTTCAGTTTTGTTCCGTCGCTTAACTTTTTCAATGGCAATTTTATCGATGAGTTCAATTGAATTTAATTGATTGTGTCAATTGCGAGGAGCGAGTGGGCCAAAGTGAATGACAACAAAAAAGGAGCGGAGAAAAAATGCCATGAAGGGAAGTGAGGATGAGAAAAAAAAACCAAAGGAAAGGTTTTCGCGAGGGAGGAAAGGAAGGAAAGAGAGAAAAGAGGGAGCAACTCTCCTGAGGGAACGAGAAATAAAGGGAACAGAAAAGAAGAGAATTAGGAAATATAGGAGAAGTTGAAGGAATCTAACGCAGAGGCAGATGATCAAAAAGAATCCAAAAGAATGAAAGACAAAAATAAGATAATGTAAGAATGATCGGCTTGGGCTCCAAGGATCACTCAAAGCCCCAAAGCTTAAATTCTAGAAATTCTCTGGAACTCCCAAAATGCCTTAAACTCCAAGAACAAGATCAAATTTGAGCCCGGTCCTGCGCCAGATAAGATGTCTCAAAGAAAATATCTTCCTTCTCTTCCTTCTCTTCCCTCTTCCCTCTTCCTGAGACAATTTCCGCTTTCGCTTTAATTTGCAGCCGCCTCACCGACTCTCGAAAAATCCCTTGGTACTGCCGACTCATCGCTGGGCTCCTCCGATTAATAACCGTGCCCTCCTCCATATGTGGAAGTTAAACTGTCAGGGCGGCCGAAAGTCATTCCCCCCGGGCGAGAGTATGGCGGCCATTAATTTTTATTGCTGCCACTGACAGGTGAACGAAACGAGGCTCCCCACCAAAGCAATTGGAGCAATTCACAAAGCCAGACTGCCGGGGTGGAGAGGATGCTCAAAAATGCAGGCGGCGGGAGAAAAATGCCTAAAAATCTGCGCAACTGACACGCCCAACGGCAGGAGGAAGGGCGCCGGGGGCGGTGGAAATGAAATGAACGAAATGAATGAGTAAATAGCCAGAATGACTAACTGCCAGGACCGAAGGACAACAATGGCCAGCCATTCGTTTTCCCACAAAATAAAGCTCAATATTCTCAAGCAACCCGAACGGCCCGGCCCGGCCCGGATTTCATCCTCGATTTTGCAAATTACAAGACGAATCGGCATGAAACGCACCAGCGAACGAACAAACAAGCAAGCAAACAACCAAACAGAAGCCAGCCAACCAGTCAAACAGACCGAAACAAACGGCAAACAAATGGCAAACGAACGCTGCCAGGACCAACCAAGACCGCCAGACGGAAAAAAAAGGTGTGAACCCGCCAGGGGAAACGTGGGCTGCGCCGGAAGGTAAATGGCATTATCAAAATTTACATACAAGTATAGCCTGATTATCCTTTAAGCATGAATTATTGAAAGCGCCAAATGCCGCCAACGTCATCGTCCTCGTCCTCGTCGTCGTCGTCGTCTTCGTTCGCCTGTCAACTGCCCGACTCAGTCAGCGGTTCATTGAGCCAGCGACAGACGTTTGGTTGGGGTGACTGACTGGCGTGCCTACTCAACTGACTGACGGCATTAATAATGACAACAAAAAGGACTACGCCCGCGTCGTCCTCTCAGCTTGGGAAGTGACGGACTTGGCCCTGTTGTTTCGGCGACGATGAAGACGATGAAGTTCAACGGCTTAATTTTCATACAGGCAAACAGCAAGAAAGGACTTCTCCCCACTCCTTTGGGCAATAAGAGTGTGACGAGGTGACACACTGAGCACTAAAATTCGAGGCAATGGGCGAGTGAAAGCCGAGAAGATTGAATCATTGCTGTTGAAAAACAAAAACCCTTCGCTTCCCAAAAGCGAGGGGCCATCGAAAGGAAGCCCAGAATATTAAGGGAAAAACAAGCAGAGAAGCTGCTTAGACTTCAAGGGTAAAAGAATAACTTTGGAAGAAGTAAAAAAACAGGAAGGACTTTAAACTTTATGGGAATTTTAAGGTAAATCCAAGAAAGAATTCTCCACTTGCACTTCGTTTGATTGAGAGCACAAAAAAGACGCAATTGTCTAAGATTCCGAACTTCAGTTGGCACCCAGCAAACTCTTGAAATTTCTAGATTCTCCCGTCCTTCAAATCTTTCTTGTGTTTCCCTCGAACTGCCCTCGCTGGTCTGCATAAATATTTTTGCTTTCGTTTGCCTGCCACTGCCGCTGTCGTGCTGCTGGTGGCGCGGGCAACGGCAGGCAGCATCCTGTGTGCTAAAATCCTGTTAAAACTTTACCATAAATCCTATTTACATATTTTGGATCGGTTTCGTTCGCCCAAGACACCATCGATGGTAAGCCAAAGTGGTCTGGGGCGGGGTGAATCTCAAAGAGTTTCGCACAGAAACGACCAAGAGAAAAGCCACATTATCCTTAGCAGGACAACTGTACCCTCGTCCGTTTGTTGTTGGTTTTACTTCTTAACTGGCTGGCATATGAATTGTTTAGGCAAATAAATCATACAACTTCCTTTTAGAGTCCTTGGCCGCAGCCACCTCAAGACGACAGAGGCAGCCACGTTTTTCGGCCTGACCCCGTTTCCAGTTCATTTTCATAGTCATGCCCAGGGCCCTGCCGACTTCGATTAATGTTGCCAAAACTGTTTGGCCGATAAAGCGGCTCAGCCGAAGTCCCTTCAGGCCACAGTAGTCGTCGGCCTCGTCATCGTCTTGGGTCTCTGGCTGGGCGTCAGCTGGGCTAAGGATTCGGGCCGCGAAAGCGAAAAGTCATCGCGTCTTATTTGCCTGATTTTGCGGTCCATCTGAGCGCCAGTCGGCCAAACTGCCAGCGTATTTGTTATGCTAAATATTCGTTTTGCATATGCTTATTTATATGCTTTGAATAATTGCGACGACACCGGGCAGCCGGCAGTCCGGCAGGCCGCCAGTCTGTCGATTTTTGAGTCGAGTTGACCAAGCCAATTGGCCCGGCTGGTAGTCTGTTGTGGGCAAGTCCCTGTGGCTGATGTATAAACAAATGCGGTAGGGTCCTTGCCTCCCCCTCATTGCCTACCCTTTGCGGGTGAGCTGTCTGGCCTCCGGGAAATGTGTAATTTATTTTCGCTTTTGCCAACGTTTTCAATTTAAATTTTTTTTCTCAGTTGCCTTTTTCTTCACTGGCGCGGGGATGTGTGTGTGTTTTTGGTCCTTACCCCTGTGCTGTTTGGGATGCTTTAACCAAGAAAAAGTTGGTCGCGTTTTCGGTGTCTTTTGCAAGGCCAGCAAAGCGACGCAGTCAGCAGTCAACGGCGTGTAAACCACACAAATTCTGGGTAGCCCCGCCCACAGTCGCCGCCCTCTTCCCCCCCAACGACAAGTGAGTTATAAATACCGCAATTGCCCAATCGACCATATCGAATTTGTGGGTCGTTTGGCCCGCAAACTCCGCCACGAAGGACCAACGCAAAAGGACAACAAAATGAATGATGCATTTGGCTTAAAACAGAAAAGTATTTCTAGGTTTTTATCAGATACCCAAAACTTTGACTATAGAAGCATTTATGGTGCTTTCGGTCTTTAAACTGGATTCCTTGAGAAAGCAAGTGGAATTTTTGGCTGTTCAGCTCAGAGAAAGACGATTTCAAAGACTCTCAGGATCACCCTAAGGGAAGCTGCCCTTATGTTCCCTGAACTCGAAGGAATCCAGAAGTCGAATATCCTGTAGAACTCTCAAGGATTTAAATAGATTTCTGGATGAACTACTGTTTCAGTGTTCCCGAGATTTTTTCTTCAAGTCAGGCTTTCAATTCAGCCAAACCCCTAAAACAATCGATGGCCTCAATTCCCCGATTAACTAAGATGATAAAAGGAAAGCCAGAACTTTAGATAGCTCAGAGTTTTTGGGAACCCTCAGCTCTTTAAATTTCCTTCAGTCTTTTCAGTTTTGCAAAAGAGTATTTAAAATTTCCTTTCGGTAAATTTAAATGAATTTATTTTGTCTGTGCTGTTGGCGCCTAAAGAATTTGTTGTTGTTTTTTTTTTTCGCCACATTTTTGTTATCTTTTTTTTGGGAAAAACTCAATTAGTTGTTCTCTCGATGGTTGTTGTTGTTTGCATTGAGTTGTGCAATTCGAAGCATTTTAAGCGTTTTGGCTTTTCTCTTGCTCTCTTTGAGCCCAAAATATTTGATGCCATTTAAGCCAAAGTGGCTCAGGCCGACCAACCAAACGCCAACCCAGCGGCTGGTGGACCGACTGATACTGCCCAGTAATTTATAGGAAAAAATTGGGCACTGATAGCGAGCGGCTGCTATTTGGGGAGAGCAATGTTTTTCTCTTTTCATTTCATTGGCAATTCGGGCATTTTTTTTCCATTGTAACCAGCAAACTCCCCTCTCCCCCAGCTGAGCTGGGCACTTTCAATTGCTGGCGTTGCTATCGCCATAACAGCAGCAGCAACAACATTCGCCCAGCCCTGGAGTGGTAATTGAAGTCTCAGTGCTCATTGTGCTACATTGTAAACGACGACCTCGACGACAGCCAGACGGACAGGCGGGGCCGACAGTTGCCTCAGCCAGGCTCGGCATATGGAGACCGGGTTATGGCGGTCGAGCAGCACACACGAGACGACGGCGACCTCAGAGCCGCGTTCGCGGGCCCAGCAGGACGGGGGGCACGCGATAACCCCAAAACACCGAAGCCCAAAACGCCAGGCAGCCACTTAACAAGCAACAGCCCAGTCAACAGCAACAACAACAACAACAACGCAGCCAGCAAGTCCCTCTGGTGAAGGAAGCGGAGCTCGCGAGCAGCAGGAGGGCAGTTGGTGAGCCTTTTGGTTTAAGGGAAATCCACGTAGGAAAATCCACGCTTATTATTTAAAATGTCCTACCCCAGGATGTGTTGTGGCTCTGCCCCCTTGCCATTCAATTGCCTTCTAAAAAAAGGACTCGCGAGTGGCGCGCAAATCTCAAAATGCTTCCTGCGGCTTTTTGGGGGGCTCTTTTCCAACGTCACCGGTCGTCCCCTTGGCCCATAAAAAAATGAAAAAAAAAAAGAAACAAAAAGTTTGTCCTGCGAAACCGAACCGGAAGCACGGTCAGGACAACAACAACAACAACAACATCGACGAGGACGACGACGACGACAACAACGCGAAAACGAAGAAGAATTTTTATTATAATTTTTCGTGATTTTTTTACGCGTTTCTGGTTCCGACGAAACAGCGAACATTGAAAACCGCAATGTGAAAGTGGCAACGGCGACAACTTTCGAGGGGACTCCATTAAGCGAGGGCTGCTCTAAACCTTCGAGGAAGGGAAGACTACACAAGGACTTATGGAACTCTGTGGACAAGTTTAAAGAATTGATTTGAAAATCTCCAGAGGGTTTCTAAGCTGGAAGAGCAGAAAGGAGCCAAATCCTTAGCCGATTTATAAGGAATATTTAAGATGGATCGCTATATAGATTTCTCCAATTCTTGACTATAATGCAGAGTCCTTATCGTTCTTACAATATAGTTCTCGTTTGCTTCAACTTCAAAGCTTTTATTGACCAAGGAATATTAAGTAACTAAAGTCGTTCAAGGATCTAAAAATTTCTATCTATCCAATCCGAAATCAAGAACCTAAAGCCGTTTAAGGACTTCAATATCCTATCCATCCAAACCGAAAGCAGAAAATGTTAAAAACCCAATTTAATAACCAAAAACTCAACTCAAATCCAAGACTTCTTTTCTCTTTCTTCTTCGTTTCTTTATAAAATTCTATACACTCGAAAAATCTTCACCGCTTGGCTGGCAATTTTTCAACTGAGAAGACTTCTTTTCTCTTCCTTCTTCAGTTCCTAATAGAATTTTTTATGCCCAAAATTATTCACCTCTGGGCTGGTAATTTTTAATCTCAGAAGAGTTCTTTGCTCTTTCTTCTTTGGGTCCCGAATAGAGTTCTATATTCCCAAATATATTCACTTCTTCGCTGGCAAATTTTCAACTGCCCCTCGGCCAGGCTGGCAGTTCATAGGGGAGATTCTTTTTTCGCCAACCAAAGGCAACTAATTGAACGAGCCTTCGTTTTTCCCTCGATCTGTCCAACGGTCCATCTGTCTGTGTGTGTGTGTGTTGGTCCTTACGGTTGAACAGGACGTATGTTTTTGATTTTATTTATTTTTATTAGCCGTCGCGCACTTTTCACCATTTTTCATTTTCATGCTCATTTTCATTTTCTCTTCGCTTGTTCGCCTTCCCCCGCGCCCCCCGCACTTCTGTTTCTCGGTGCGTTTTCTTTTTGTTGCTGCAATTAAAATTTTTATGAGCAAACAAATTTTTGTTTACAACAACAACATCAACAGGACGAAAGAACAGCCGACCGACCGACCCAGCGACCCACAAGCGGCGTCAAGCAATAAAAATGGAAAATGTATGAAAAACACAGCACAAAAAAAAAGGACAAAACCGGTGACTCCTCCTGTGTGCGTGTGTGCAGGACACTGGACTGGTCACCGCGGCGTCAGCGTGAGGCGAATGCGGCTGCTGTGGAGGCGGCGTGAGGCCAACAAATTGAAAAGTGCTAATTGGTTAATTGCGCTCTCAACATTCCCCAAAAACACACACACCCGCACACACACCGGCCGACGGCACGGACAGATGGGCAAACGGACAGATGTTCGGTCAAATGTGGAGAGGCTTCAACGTTGAGGATGTAAAAACAGCAGCTGTTGGTTGTTATTCCCGAAATGGTTTCGATTAATTAAAAACACCAAAATATTACATCGCCAAAACTGCTCAGCAAAGGAGTAAAAACTTTAAGACAAACCATCCAAAGCTGATGGTTTAATTCTGCAACTGGAGTAGCTGAGAATTCAGAGATGAAACAAGGCTGTGGGGCAAGGAAGAGCTGAGAGAACTGAAGCAGAAATGTGAGCAGATTCTTATTTTCAAGAGAAGCAGAAGCAGAACAGAAGACGGAGCAGATGGCGGAGCAGAAAGAAGAGGAAAGACGATCTGAGAGATCTGAGAAGACAGCGGAGCAGGAAACGGAGCAGACAGTAGAAGATCGCAGCATAAATCAGAGCAGTAAGCGAGACAGAGACTGGAGGAGAAGGCGGAACACAAAGCAGTGCAGAGAGCGGAGCAGAAAACGGAGCAGAAAACGGAGCACAGATCAGAAAAGACAGCGGAGCAGAAAGTAGCAAAGAAAGCGGAGAAAATAACAGAGCAGAAAGTAGAGCAGAAAGTTGAACAAAGGACGGAGAAAAAATCTAAGTAAAAATCGGAGGAGACAGCGGAGCAAAAAGCGAAGAAAAAAACCAAACCTGAGGACAGAGCAGAAAGAGGAGCCGAAAGCGGTGGACAAAACTGAACAACAATAAGTAAAGTCCTAGGACAGCCAAGGAATGAATAATAAACGGGAAGTAAATAGAAAACTTTGCCTACTACAAAGGATTTCTAAATTCTCCTTCAACAATCATGAGCAGACAAGATTTCGTAATGAAAATCCACAAGTTATAGATAAAAGACGACCTCAAAAAAAGCCAACGCAGCTGTGAGGACACAAAACGAAAGATGCAGTCGACAAGACAACAACAACAGAAACGTGGCAACCTTGCTGAACTTCTTGGCAAAACGAAATTCTAATCGTGCAAGTACAGTCACCACAGCCGTAACCGTTAGATAAGAATGGAGAATAGGACAACAAATATTCCCTTGAAAAGTGCAATGAACGTCTCAAAGACAAAGCTATACGAAAGGGTTGGCTGGCTGGGCGAAACTGTGAATGTAATCAAAGGAAAGTTTAAAGCAAACTGCCCCCGCCTCCACCGAAAAGTGGCAGCTGCGACAACCCTGCCCACAACAAAAGCCACCGCCCGTCTGCTCAGCTCAACTCAACTCAACTCTCACCACATCTGCTAACTGCCTCTAAACAACTCGTGTTAGTTTAAACTGATTTGCAGTGTTTGACAAGACCATAAAAAGCGATGGCCAACGGAGGACGACGGCGGTCCACAAAAGCACACGGAAACGAGACAAGGACGAAGGAGCGGGGCTGGGAACGCCGATTCCTGACCAACGACAAGGGAAGCAAAACTCAACCACCGCCCCGGCCCACGTGCTGGTGATGCGGCAAAAGCCAAATGGGCGCGCCTGTTTTCCTGCGGGTGGCAAGCCTGGCAACCCTGGCGAGTGTGGGTGGCTGGCGGTTTTGGGTTTTTAGCGCCTGGTGTGGTCATTTCACTAATCTCTTCATTTTGCACGGCGAGCAGAAGGTTTTTTTTTTGGTGCCTTCTTTTTTTTCGGGGCTCCATGTTAACATTTTATTTGTGGGGCCCCCAAGCGGGTGGACCGTCTTCCCTCGCTCATATGCAGCTTGGCATTGTGTGGTATCCTTGCCCTCGCCCCCTGTCAACTGCCACGCCCCAGGGGCTGTTGGCTCTTTGGTTTTAGAACGACGGCAACGCCGACGCCAACGACGACGACGACAATTTTAATGTTCATTCATTTGGGCCACTCAGTCGGTCGGCCGTTGTCTGTGTGGTCCTGTGATGTCCTCGTCCTGTCCCCTGTGTTGGCTGCATGTTTTTAGGCAACAATTAAAACGATTAAAATGCAAAATAGTCAAACGAAACTCGGGCGGGCCGAAAGGAAGCGCTCGTCCGTCCAACAGCCACCGTTCGACCCTCATGGCCCACATCCTGTGCATGTCCTTTGTTGTTGTCGTGCTGTTGTCGTTTGGATAATTTCATGTCAAGTGGGCTCGGGGTTTTTCGGGCAATTCAACATTTTAATCAGTTCGTTTAACTTCAATGCCAAATCGCCAAATCCTCGTTGTTATTGTTTCATTTTCGGGTTGGCTGCTTGTTTGGTAGGAATTTCAAAAGACGAACAAGAAAACCAAAACCAAAGCCAAGCAAAATCGAACCAGTGAACTGAGGCAACCAAAAGAAAACTGAAGAACAAACAAACAAACCGCTAGAATGACCAAGAAACACAGAAAGAGAGAAGTAGAACCAAAAAAATGAGACGGGAATTCGAATTGATCTCAAGGAATCGATAACGAGACATTGAAACGCAGCAACAACGGAACGAGGAACGGGAAACACAGGAATGGAACATGGAGCAATTGAGAGAACAATTGAAGAAAATAAGACTAAAGGCTAAAGAATCAAGCCAACGAGAAGATCTCAGAATTCCATTGGACAGCTTTAAAAGGAACTGCAAACAATGCCAAATAACGGAACAATAAAACAGCGAAACAATTGAATGAAACGTGGAAACGGGGAAAAAGAAACGAAGCCTTGATTAACCGAAGGGATAAAGTCACCGTGATCAGAGTCTTTCGATTGTTCAGCTTCTGTTCTTTCTGAATAGTCGAGAGGCTATTGTTCTTGTTTGTAGATTTAGTAAGATGTTGTTGTAGTTGTTGTCGTTGTTCGTGTTGTTCGCGTTGTTGTTGTTATCCCTGCAACTCCCCATTGTGGCCCGTTTTGTGGATTTTGTGGATTGCTGCTGCCGTTGCTGCTGTTGTTGATTTAATTAAAACACTAAACTGTAGGCAAAGCACGCACCCCAGCTGTTCCCCCCCCCCCCAAACACACCGCCCCCTCCCGACCCACCAACTCCTCCTACCATTGTGCCCTCCGCAGTTGCCCTGTTGGGTTTTTTGCCCATCCCCCCGCATTGAATAATTTTGGGCTGGCAGTGCAAATGTGCAAAATAAATAAAAGCGCGAGCGCAACCACAGCGACAACAACAACAACAACATCAGCAACAACATCATCAACGACACCAACAGCAACAATAATGACGGCAGCAACAACAACAGCAACAAAGCCCCAAAAGCTTTGTGTCTTATCCCGCCGGAGCCATTCATGTCGGCCATTATAATGCTCACACACACACACCCACACATACACTGATTCATTGCAATACAGACTCATTCACAGCTACGATTTTGTAATCGCTCAAGTTGCCCCAGCCACGAGCAATGGAAAATTCACGAAAGAATTTCCCATTGCAGGCACAGAATGGCAAACATTTTTTGTTGTTGTTGGTTTATTGCGATTTTTTGGGTTAAATTGTCGAATGTTTTTCTCTCATTAACTATTAAGAATTATGAAAGACAGAAATGTACAAGCCAAAAATTAAATATATTTATAGCAACTTGGAAAATATTCCAACAAATTTAAGTTGCTTTTAGTTTTCTAATTGAATTTGGAAATGAGGGAAAAAAAACTTGAAATTAATTGAGATTTCTGCCAGGCAATTAAGTTTGATTCAAGGTGAAAATATTAAGGCAGTCTAAGAAATAATCAGAAATACCGAACAGCCAACAAAGTTCGCAATAAATTTAATTAACTCAGAAATTTTTAGACAACAGAAAAATGATATAAAAAATGAAATCAGAGGCCATAAATTTTTTGTATAATTTCCAAAACGTATGAAAATTTTTTCCTGGCTTCTTTTACATTTTAAAATCGGTGGGGAAAATGTCTCCAAGTCCAATGACTTTCAAGCATCCTCCAAAAACTATTCCCCTTGTCACACACACACACTGGCAGCAAAATCAACAGCCAACCAGAAGAGAAAACCAATTTCATACCTAATCTGTGTTGAAGATCTTGAGAAAAAAATTTCCCACCTCAACCGAAAAATTGCTGATAAAAATGCCCCGACTGTCAACCTTTTTTTATGTTTTTTGACCAGGCAAAGGGGGCGAGAATTTCGCATGCAAATGTGCGTCCTTGTGGCGCCTAACCACCCACCATCACGTCCTTTGGATAATCACTTTCTTCTCAGGGAGGTGGGGGGCACCAGGTCGGCTTACCTTGACAAATGATTCCTCGCTTTTGCCGTCTGCTCGGCTTGGGAAATTTTAAACGGTTGGACTTTTCCAGCGGCTAGCAAAATTGTGTTTCTTTTTGTTTTGAGAAAAAATTAGCAATTTGAAAAATTTGCGTTGCTTTCGTACACAAAAACCCGGAAAAAAATTCCACACAAAGGTTCACAAAGAAAATTGCAAAGTTTTCTTTTTGCTTCTTTTGCGGCGCGGGGATTTTTCACTCTCGCGCTCGCCTGCTTTTCCAAAAATTTTCTGGCTTAATTTTTGACGCCTCTCGGCTTGTGCGTTTGCGACAATGAAACAAACAACTGCATAAACAGGAAAAAAAAGAATTAAAAAAATTAATTCACCTTCTCCGCGTGAAAGTCGCGCGCGCGATTCGCGGACGCGTTTTCCGCGCGATTTTTGTCGCGTGCTCAGGGAAACACTCGAAAACCAAAAAAAAAAAACAATAAAAAAACTCAACAAGTTGATGGCCAGCAGATTATTTGTAGTAATTGCCAAAGACAACAACAGCAATTAAAGAAATCTACCGGGGGGCGGCGGCTGCAACGCAAGTGGGCGTGGCTTTGTTCAGCTTTACTCTGCCTCGCTTGGCTTTTGGTATTGTCTTGTGTTTTTTTTTTTGCTTGTTGTTGTCGTTGTCGCTGCGAATTACGAAACGAATGTGCCCCTGACTCTCATTGTTAGTGCACAGTTAATGTGGCGCCTGCCATTGTTGTTGCAGCGACGACAGAAGCAGCAACAAAGTCAACGGGCTGCTGAGCCGCCGCCAGCGCTGGCAGCGCCGTTGGCCTCCGCAATGACCGTGTAACAATTTCACACAGACCGAGCAGAAGCAGCAACAGCAACAACGACAACGACAACCAACAGCAGCGTGGCAATGCCAAGGCGCGCCACAAAGTAGGCAACGTCAGCGGCAGCCACCAAGAAGAACTAGAAAATGCCAAGCTCGTAAAAACGCACAGACAGCAACAACGGCAACAGCAGCAGCAACAACAATTGCCACATTAGCCACTCAGAATTGGGGGTCTCAGCGGGAGGGTCTGCCAGCCAGGCCAACATTTATTAAGCCATTTTTGGCGGCGGCGTTGCTGGCTAAGCCAGCGGCATTGCCTCTTCGGCAGCAGCAGCAACAAACATTTCACCAGCAACACTCGCGGTTCCCCCATGGTCACTGTTCAATTTTTCTTTTATTTTATTTCGAGGCCCCCGCGACCCAACGATTTTTGGTTTATTTCTTTTGTTTATTTTCGCGCTGTTGGTTGTTTTTTTTAAGGTCCCTTCACTTTTATTTTCAATTTCAGGGAATTTCATTCCACAAATCTCAAACACTTATGGATTTCTTCTGAACCGATCTTTGAAGATTAAAAGGCCTTCGATATGCCTGGATATTTTATTCATTTAGTTCCCAATCGAAACTTTATTATTTGTTTTCGAATTCTATTTCCAATTTCTCACTTTTCCGGTCTTCAAAGTTCGGTCTTCCTAACTTCCACATTCCTTTCCTTTTGCATCTATTTTATTCCCCGGAATTCTTTCCAAATCTTCGAACTTTTGATTCCTTAAGCTTTTCAGCCTTCCCTTCTCTTTGTATTTTAAAGCTTCAATTCTTCCTTTGTCTTTTGCTTGCTCTCCTTCTAAAACAAAAATAATAAACTAAATTCGCTTATACTTCTGACCTTGAATTCTGTCCGATTTTATCTCCCATCTAAAAACCTGGCCTTCATTTAGTTCCTTGTCCCTTAAATTCTCATCTCCTACTTTTTAATGTATTCCCATCAATTCTCTTTAGACGCTCATCCAGGAAAATCTTACAAAAAAAATAAATTGCAATTTCCTAGGTTGCGTTTTTCGTGGCGAATTCGATTGCCGCTGAACCTTTTAAAGTTTTTAATATTTTTGTGTGTGTATTTTTTGGGTGTTGTTATTGTTTGGCGATTTTGCCGCGCTTAGCCAGCCCAAAACAATGGGGCCAAAATGCGTTGCCGTTGCCGTTGTTGTTGCTGCCGACGTTGACTTCGCCGTTACCGTCGTCTGCTGCGTGACCGAGGGGCACTTACATAAGCGATTTCGGTCTCGCCCACGCTAGACG